>JACEGR010001938.1:0-145936 GCA_014170235.1 Listronotus bonariensis | reverse complement strand
GCTGTTTTCTGTTTTTGGGGTACAGAAATAAACCGTTGTATTACAGTTTATTGATTTTGCCACTTTTTATGCGGGTTAATATACCTGTTGAATATATTTTTTTATTTTTGTGATTCTGAGTGTATATAAACAAAGATTTTTAATTGTATTCCGTATGAATGTATGTATGCAATAAAATAAATAAAGATTTAATTAAAAAATATAGATATTATTACAAGATTTTTACCATTTCTTGTTGTTTGAATTTTATCTTTAGTTAAATACACATAGGTACTTATGTTAAAAACGAGAGGAGGCAGAGAGTCCCTCGTCTTCCGCCGAGAGACCTCGAGTGGTATCTCGACAGTATAACAATTTACCTTTTGTTTAAATTTAATTTTTTTTTTGTATAGTATCCAATTTAACCTGCTGTATAGAAAATCGTTCGCGGTAAATAAAAATTCCGAACTAATAAACAACTAGACATGCGCTTTAAAACAATTCTAAACCAGTTCGGTTCTGGTTCAGAATCGGTTCATTACTAGGCCCGCTAAATGCAAAACTCTGTACTTGCAATTTTGCTAATTTTACAGTAGACGATAAAAACGTATTTCTCGTAGCTGCTACTTCCCCGGTGCATCGAAAATGTTTTTAATAAAAGTAACCTATCATACCGATCAACAGCCTTCGACTTGTACCTACAGATGGCCTAACGGACTGAAAAACGGCAAATAAAAGATGCAAGTGCAGAGTTTTGCACTTAAGGCAATCATTTACCGAGTTTTGCATTTGAGGTGAAATGATAGTTTTAACTTATTTCTTGTGATGTAGGTAAAACTGCATGTACTTTCGAATGATTTATTCGCTTAAACATTATAGAAATACAAAACGAAAAATACATTCTTACTTAGTATAAATAAAAACATTTTTTTTTAATTTTTAGGACTGGCTCTTCTTCTTCACTCTCGTATTCCTCGTCTGGGTCTGTTCTATTCTGGGCTTCTGTGACATTTTTGTCAATAATTTTATAGAATTCCAACTCAGGTAAATTTCGCCATTCATTTCCGTAATGTTTCTTCAATAAAATGTCAATTGAAGACTTGTCACCCTTCAAAGAGTTTTCAATCTTCATCTTCTTGGGTCTCATGTCTGAAATTTTATGATTTCTTTTTGTTACACTGCGAGGAACTCCTAAATTTGACTTGTATAAAATTTCACCTTGAATGGTAGCATTAAGTGTTTGTGTTTTCGCAAAAATAAATCTCTTTGATTCGTTAAACTTGAAATGCCATAGTCCCGGTTTTTTTATTACTCTAGCAGCTTCAGTCTTCCAGTCAAATATTTCCCACTGATAGTCACAATTTGTCAATCTCAGAACTGTAGAGTGTTTTGCTATAATATCTTCATATTCTCGTCGACCAACGATAACATTTTGTTTTTTTATTTGTTTCTCTACTAAACCGAAAACTCGGTCGGGGGCAAAAAAGAGTGTCCTACCATAGGAAATATAATTTCCAAATTCTTGATGTGAGCAGGTGCTTCCATTACAAGCCAATATGCTAACATGGACATTAGGGTGGTGTTTTTATTTTGCCCCCACAACCATCTGCAAAAAGCTGAAGTTTTTCTACGAACCAAGTCAGTCAAACGTACCTTTGCGCTTTTAATTTGGACCTTTTCCAGTTTTCTTTTCTTACTGGTCGTTTTCGGCTTTTTTCCTGCTTCACAAAATAGAATCAGAGAATTATCATCTATTGTTAATAACACCACACGACTAACAAATTCAAACTTCAATCAATCGAAAATAAACAAACATAATACAGAGATAGACACGTGCCGGTGTTCCCAGGATTGATCACGTGGTTAAAAATACTCCAATGGGATTGGTTGACGCTAATTACGCGGTTTTTGCATTTTGACATGTATATATTTTTACAGAGTTTTGCATCTAACCGAATATTTACAGGCTTAATATCTCACGAAATGATGAGTTTGCACCTAATTCACTTTACAGTTCTTTTTGCCTATTACTATTAGAGTATCTGCGGCTCCGACCCCAATAAAAAATCTCATTTTCGATTTTTTGCAAATAGACGTATTCGTCAGCTTTTATACAAAATATGTATGCAAATAAATCTGTTATAAGCGGTAAAGAACAATGTTTTAATTTTGTTATGTATAACAACGTCCTGATAAACCCTGGCGGCCGTGTTCGGAAATTGTCGTGCCCTAATTAATGCAATATAGTATTATATACCTGGCTTCGACCCTTGGAGTTTCGGCAGAAACTAAAGCCACGGCAACATTCAGTTTTGGTTTGGCCGCAACCGAAACCCCACGTGGTCAAGTATAAAATATTATATATTGCCTTAATTAAGCCATTTTATGCATAGCAAAATCGCTTATTTCTGATGGGAGGTTTTGTATTTAAAATTCGTTTTTGTCTTATTTGTATTAAAGTAAAGTAAGGCAAATATTTGATTTTAAAAATTTTATTGTAATTTAAAATTTGTTGCTCTTTGGATGCTAATACACAGTCAAAAACCATACTTAAAAATTGGAAAAAACACCATATTTGTGCGACGTTTCGAACCAAAAACCATCATCATTCACTATTCTGCCATTACAAATAACGATTTTATCCCAAACGTTCGGGGAATATGCATTCGCAGGTACCCAAGTATGCATCCCCATTTTTTATGACAGGCTACGATAAAGTTAAGAGAGGCGGTTGATCAAATTAAATTTTTCTTTTATTCACGTATAAGTAAATGTATGTAAATTACCTTAATTCTTGTAGCTGATTAGTTAAATTATAAATAAATAAGTAATTAAAAAAGAATAAAAATAAGTAGTAATAGAAATAAATTGATATATACTTACCTTTAAATGAAAATTTCCAAAATCGTTTGGAATAAAAACGTAATTTTCTAATGAAAAAAATAGTGTATGATTGTTTTTTGTGTTCGAAACGTCGCATAAATGTAAAGTGTGATATATCGTTGTATTTAGAATTAAAATACGTGTTTAGTTTCTGAGTTAAATATTCCGCCAATTAAAACAAAGTTAATAATAGAATTTATAGTTTCGTCCGTTACGGTTAATAATGGTTGCTCAAAGAGGAAACGTCGGATTTTAAATTAAGTAACATCATTTTATAGAACAGAAAAAGTTGCAATGTTAATGTATCGTTAGTTTTAAAATATCCTTTCAAGTAAATCGAGAAAAAATAAAAACTGTTTTGCAAAATTTCGGTTTTTGCCGGATAATTCCGAAACGGATGCAAATTTTTAAAACGGAATATTGGTAAGCATAAAAGTGCTCAACTTTGCCCGAATTAAACCAACCCTGTATCTCTTACCGTTTCCGAGATCCTAATGGTGTTCCTCGAATTTATAATAGCCTGTATATCTGGTTTGAACGCCAATGGTATTTTTTTAACATTTGGTAATAAAACGGTCCAAAGAAGTAAACCCAATTTTGTAAAAATATTTGTGGTAGAAAAGTTATAATAAAAAAGCATTTTTTTCCTAAAACTTTAAGATTTTAATGAGGTATAACTATAGTGCACTTACGATTTTTAGAGACTACTTTTCTTGATAGAATATTACATTAACTACATTTAAGTGCAAAATCAAATATTTACGAGTCACGCTTCCTGAGATATCTAATTTTATCCAATAGTTCTGAAATATCCTATAGTGCGACGGACTTTCGGACTATCTGTAATTAAGCACAAAGTATGCATACATTGTTTAGTATATTTATCGATAGTACCATTTATCTTCTTTAATGGCATGAAAAGCAAAGATGCAAAAAGAATGCGAAAAAACATTTCTTTATTTGCATGTTAAATCATTGATCCAAGCGTCGATAAATTTACGATTGGCGTATCATGAAATGAAAGGATGAAAAATATTACTTCTTTAAACTTAAGCATAATCCACAACAAAACTTTTTGTACTTTGTATCGTTATCCATATTGATTTATCGGTGCCTATTGAAATCCAAAAGTAATCCATTTTAAATATTGCTTTGTTTTTTAATACATGGTGTTTTTTAATCGCGGTAAAAATATAAAGGCTTAATTCTGAGGTAGTTTTATAAATAAACATAGTTTCGAAAATGTACTGTTTCCAAAATACAGGGTGGTAAGCCTTAAAAAAATAATTTTCATTATTATCCTAAATATTTCTAAGCGGCATTGAATAAAATTTTACAGTGCTATAAACATCTACCGGATCACCTAAATAGCATAAATATCATATAGGTAAGGTTCGAATTATTAAAAAACAGAATTAAATAATAACGATTTTTTACTTAAAATGATCATTATCTTTAACAAAATTAAAAACAAAAGTTTTAAGTATTTTTATCCAATATTATTAATTAAAGTCTTTAATTAATGGAAAAAAGTTTTGTTTTAATTTTTTTAGCTACTTAATTTTCTTATTTTTAATAAAGAATCACCCCTTATACTTTGTTGGAAAAGGTTAGTGGATACTTTGTATAATGACATTTATGGTTTTAAAAATACAAATAATTATTTGCTTTCTTGATTTCAGATTTTAAATAAAATAAAAAAAACAAACAATGTAAAATTAGAGCTGAAGACTCTTATACCTGTTTTTTAACTTTATTAACTTGACTATATCACTGCATTAGTGACAATCAAAATTTACTTTATAATTACTATGATGTAATTTATAACAACTGTGTTGAAATTCGCAAAAACTAATTGACATTTTAAATTATTAACGTTAATTAACAAATCTAAATAACGAAAGGATCTAATTTTGCAACATTTTGGTAAATCGTTATGTATCTGATTAATGTCAAGCCACAAATCAATGACAGTGGCTAATTAAATTGACTACATTGTTATTAATTAACTAAAATATAATTTTGTTTTTGTTTTATTTTATATTTTTAATTGTTAAAACTCAACTATGCGAGGCGATAAAGCACTATAAGGCAAAAGTTTGAAATTTTAGAACAGGATAAATCAAAACTGGTTTTTGCATTAGCTTTAAAATAATATTTGTAAAATTTGTACAGGGTAGCACCTTTTTATTGACCTTGCAGGGTGTAGCTAAAACTAAAGAGATAGAACGAATCTGATTACACAATCTTGATTTTGATTTTTAAAAGAAATTTATTGGTAAAGTAAATTATTTATGGCTTACTAGATTCGTTTTGGAGATACAGAGTGTTTTCCAAATTTTGTCAATTTGTCCAGGCACTTGTAACTCGCTTGATAAAAGAAAGAAAACATTTTTTTATTGATTTTTAATTTTAAAGTTATATTACAAAGCTGTTTTTTTTTAAATAAAACAATAGATTATTAAATAAATTTTATATTATTTATTAATAAATACATAGTGTAGTATTTAATTACATTTCACATATTTAAATAAATTATTATTTGGCATTTTGCCAGAATATACTTATTTATTTAAATGACATAATAGGTTTTAAGTTATATTATAAAATATTTAAAGTGCTTCCCTTATTTAACTTAATTTATTTTTACCACTAAATTTGTTTTAAAAATCAAAATTAGATTTTGTAGTCAGATTTGTTTTATTTTATTTAGTTGTTGCAATAATCTGCAAGGTCAACGAAAAGGCGCTATAACAAAGACAGACAGTAATTTTAAGACTAATAATTGGCTTGATAACATTTCTGATAAGCAGTTACCTGATGACGTAGCTGAAGTTTTAGCCTTGGGTGACAAATTTTCTTTACCTGTTAATAGCGAAAAAATTTACCAACTACTGAATACATAGCATGTGTTGAATCCGCTATCTATGATAAGCCTAACGAAATCAAAGACTCTATTCGCGCAAACATCGTAAACGTAATAACAAACCACAAAGTCAAATTAAGACATAAAAATATCAAACAAAATATTGTCCAAAAAAAATTAACAAACAAATTAAGAAAACTAAACAATATATTAAAGATAATCCTGACATTACTATTTTGAAACCAGATAAAAGTAATAAAACTGTTGTTATGAATACAACTGACTACAATGCCAAAATAGACAGCTTACTCTCTGATACCCAGACCTACAAAAAATTACGTAGCGATCCTACCAAAGTATATCAAACTAAAAATAACAACTTGTTAAAAAAAATAGTTACTAAAAACCTCATGCCTGAAACGGAAGCAAAAAACTCATGATACACAATGCTGTTGCACCTAAAATTTACGGGCTACCAAAACTGCATAAACCTGGTATCCCCCTAAGACCCATCGTATCTTGCATTCAGTCACCCTATTATAAATTATCAAAGTATTTAAGCAATTGTTTATCCAATATAACTTGCAAAAATAATTATTACATAAAAGACTCTTTTGGTTTTAAGGACTTCATCAATACAGTCAAAATACCCAATAATTACAAACTATTGTCACTTGACGTAGTCTCTCTATACACTAATATACCAATCGACCTTTTAAGCAAAATAATAAAAGAAAAATGGGACCTTTTAAAAAATTTCACAAAACTAAATCAAGATCTTTTATAGAAGCCTTAAACTTAACACTAACCGATAACTACTTTCAATTTAAAGATATATTTTATCAACAATTGGATGGATGCGCAATGGGTTCACCTATTTCCTCGACAGTAGCACAACTTGTTATGGAATACTTGGAGGAAAAAGTCTTAAAGAATACCAACATCCCTATAATTTTTTTAAGAGGTATGTTGACGATTGTCTTACTGCCGTGCCCGAAAACCAAATTGATGATATTTTAAGTTGTTTTAATAATTTTCATCCAAAACTCCAATTCACGTCAGAGATCGAAAAAGACAATAAAATTAATTTCCTTGACTTAACATTAATCAGAAATAATAACGATGAGGCTCTTAAAACAAAATGGTACACAAAAGATACTTGGTCGGGTCGCTACTTAAATTACAATTCACATCACCCAATGTCTCAAAAAAATAGTGTAATTATAGGTTTGACTGATAGGGCCTTGGCGTTGACATCACCAGAATTTCGCCCAGAAACTTTGAGCAGGGTTAGAAAAATACTACTACAAAACAACTTTATATATGCACAAATTAATAAAATTATCAAACAACGTATCTTCAAATTCTATAATAAAACAACTCAAAAAACCTGATAAACCAAAATAATCCAAAAAATATGTAGCTATGCCATATACACAAGTACTATCTGAAAAAATTAAGTATATCCTTCAAAAACATGATATTATTGTGTGTCACAAGGCCCAAAATCTGTTATCTTCACTCTTCACCCAACTTAAAAGCAAAGTGCCTAATAAAAAAAAGTCAAATGTGGTTTATTCTATACCCTGTTTAAATTGTCCAAAAAATACATAGGCATGACAACTCAATACCTGGATAGCAGATTAAATGGACATAAATACACAAAAACGCCTCTACCGCTCTGCACAAACACGAAATAAGTATGAAGCACGAATTTGATTTCGCTAATACAAAAATTTTAACCCAAGAGAGAAACTACAACAAACTTCTCATAAAGGAAATGATTCACATAAAAAAGGAAGAACATATAGTCAATGACAAGCAAGACATTAACAAATTAAGCCAAATCTACTATAATTTAATTTGCTAGTCAATATTTTAACGTATCTCTAATTAAATTCCACACTGTATAACACCTAAAACTATTTTCATAATCTAAACCCTTTTTACAACATTAAAAATAATTTGAAGAATGTTTTTTCAGATAATATTAAATAAAAAAGCAACAAAAGCATAAGAATTCCATTGTAGATAAGATCATTTCCACTAGCATTAAAATCTTCAACCAGTGAACATGAATTTCGAGGTGCGTACCATAAAATCATTATTGTGAGATAATTTTTAATTGTTTTTATTTGTTTTAAACCTATTTGTGAGTTTTAATTATGTGTTGTAAATGATTGTATTTATTGTTTTTATTGTGTTTGCTATTTCAAACTCTAGAGATTTTGTTTGAAGTGGTTTATGAATAAGAGATAAAAGTCTATTTTTGGAAAATATTTTGTTTATATACAGGGTACTCAAATTTGCCCTACTAGAATTTGATCAATTTTTTTAAATGGAACACCCCAAATATTTTTACATATTTGGGAGTCCTTTATGTTTGTCTATACATGTGTACAATATTAGACTTATTAAATTATTAGTTTTTAAGAAAATTAAATTTTCTTAAAAAATATGAAAAAACATCGATAAAGGAAAAAAATTCCCCAAGTCGATGAAGAGGTTACTGTCTCCAAAAAAGAGTTAAATCTAATTGTAGAGGGTCAAAAGAAACCCTTTTATAAGTTTAGGCTAATTTCAACATACAGGGTGCTCAAAAATAACCTCCCAATAGTCAAAAATTCAATCGGTTTTTTCTCGGTTTTTTTAAATGGAACACCCTGTATATTATTATTTAGTCTAATAAAGCTTTAGTAAGTAAACAATTTTGGTAATAGACCCAAAGTCTCTATCTGTCCCTATTTTTGTGTTACTTACACATATCGCCCTTTAAAATTATTTTTAGGTAATAATTTAATTTATTTGCTAAAAAAATCAAAAATACTGTAATAATAACCAACTAAAATAAATGTTCAAAATGCCTTCCGTTCTGGTCTAAGCATAAATTAACACGCCGTTCAAAGTTTCTTTCCACTTCACGCAGCATTTGCGGAGAAACCTGACCAAATGCCTGCCTTATTCTATCTTGCATATTCATCACAGTTGTTGGTGGATCCTGATATACTTGCCCTTTAACATAACCCCAAAGAAAAAGTCAAGCTTCGTCAGGTCCGGTGATCTGGGTGGCCACTGAATCGGCCCGTTTCTTCCAATCCACCTATTGCCAAAATTTTGATTCAAATGGTTTATAACATCCCGTGAAAAATGAGGTGGTGCTCCATCTTGTTGGAGCCACATTCTGTTTCGGATCTGTGGGGGCAGATGAGCCAATAGCCTTGGTAATTCGTGCTGCAAAAACTCCAAATACATAGCGCCATTTAAATGACCTTCAAAGAAATGTGGGCCTATTATATATTCTCCAACAATTCCGCCCCAAACATTTACGGACCATTGATGTTGACGATCAATTTGTCTTATGATTCGTGGGTTTTCAGAAGAATAATAATGAAAGTTATGTCTATTGACACAACCTCCATTATGAAATGTCGCTTCATCTGAAAACATAACGTAATTGAAAAATAAAGGATCTTCTTGCAAGTTGTTTCTTGCCCATTCACAAAAGGTTGTTCGATTTTGAAAATCTATCTCCGTTAATGCTTGATGTAACTGAATATGGTAAGCGTGAAAGTTGTTCTTTTTTAAAATTCGCTGCACTGACGTATCGCTTATTCCTGTTGTTTCCTCCAGTTGTCTTTGGCTTACATGAGGATTTTCAGTTACTGATAACAACACAAGCAATTCATTTTCCTCGTTAGTAGCGGATTTTGACCGAGTTTCTTTCTTATAGGAAACGCTTCCCGTCTCAACAAATCTTGCAAGAAGTCTCCTAAAACACTTTTCGTCAGGAGCTCTTCTCTCTGGGAAACGAGCCGCGTAATTCCTGCTAGCCAGAAAACAATTTTTTTCACTTTCACCAAGTGCAAAAACCATATCAACCAACTCATCTTTGCTAAACTCCATATTTATAATCACCAAAGAAAGTAAGTACAACAGCAAGCAAATAAATAATACTTGACACTTTGAAACTGCCAAAGTTGTTTAAACAAAAATCTGTCTAAGCCTACTATGAACTTTTTAGTAGGCGCAAAGGAAGATATTCTGAATATGAGCGTTTTATAAGGAAATCATTTGGAATATCTTAACAAGACATGTTATATTCACTTATAAAGTATAAAATATGGTGCCTTAAAACTTTAAATTAATATTATTTTTTAAATTAATAATAATTGTAAAAATCTTTTTACCTAAAAATGATTTTAAAAGGGTGAATTTTAAATACGTGTAAGTAACACAAAATTAAAGACAGATAGAGACTTTGAGTCTATTACCAAAATTGTTTATTTACTAAAGCTTTATTAGACTAAATAATAATATACAGGGTGTTCCATTTAAAAAACCGAGAAAAAACCGATTGAATTTTTGACTATTGGGAGGCGATTTTTGAGCACCCTGTATGTCAAAATTAGCTTAAAATTATAGAAGGGTATCTTTTGACCCTCTACAATCAGATTTAACTCTTTTTGGAGACAGTAACCTTTTCATCGACTTGGGGAAATTTTTTCCTTTATCGATGTTTTTTCATATTTTTTTAAGAAAATTTAATTTTCTTAAAAACTAATAATTTAATAAGTCTAATATTGTACACATGTATAGACAAACATAAAGGACTCCCAAATATGTAAAAATATTTGGGGTGTTCCATTTAAAAAAATTGATCAAATTCTAGTAGGGCAAATTTGAGTACCCTGTATATAAACAAAATATTTTCCAAAAATAGACTTTTATCTCTTATTCATAAACCACTTTAAACAAAATCTCTAACTTTCATAGTTAAGGCGCTGTAGAAGCCCGACGCACTAATGAAGCACCCTGTGTTAAAATAGACTTTATTTCAAGATACGTCAAATTTGCTTTGTTTTGATATTGATTAAATATTAGTGGTTTATTTTGTTTTTCCAGCGCTTGTGTGTAGAAACATTGATTGGATTCAAAGTTTTCAGGAATGGATTACTTGTTTTTAAAATTCGTCAAGGGTTTTTATTACTTAAAAGTAATATTAATATAAATAATAGGCTTTATTGTCACATGAGGGTTTGACAAAGGAGAGTTGTGATACACTCGATTTCCGCTAAACCAGTGACCGTTAGCTTGAGCTAGCAACATTGCACATTCATTGTTTTCAGACCGCCTATTAGATATGAGTACCCGCCGACGGCCCACAAGGAGCGGCTGTGGTACTGTGACGCTATCATCTAAAAAATGACCAAAAGTAATTTTTTGATCATAACTTTTTAATTCTTTTTTTGATATGTATTACGGGAAGATTAGTGTAACATTTTTCTAATTTGCATCGCTTCTTTAAGATTTAGAACAACATATAATTTTATTAAGTTCTCTTACTGTTTGGAGGTTCTACATTATTATTCTGACATACTCACGATTTTGCGCACCTAGGAGAGTTGTAACAGCCTGTCACAACTCACTCATTTTATTTACTAATAAGTGTTATGGCTATTTTGTATGAATACGAATGCTGCATTGCTTTTTAATTTTATCAGAATGACTAATACATATTGTTCGTAAAACAACGAGAGGTATGACAAGTATCGAAATTTAGGATCTGGCCTTTGAAGAGCTGACGAATAGAGGTCAAAGCCTTAGATGGATGCTGCAAATCTTTGTATAATCTCAATTATATGTCTTTACAAAGATACATTAAAACGAAAAAGTCACATCAAAAATAATTGACCGACGAGGCTCCATGGGTAGACTATATCAACCCAACGGTTTTTACAAAGGACGAAGAAAAGATATTGAGCGATTATTTGTTGACTTGCGCCGCGTCAAATTATGGGCTGGCTACAAAAGAGACAAGAAGTTTAGCGCATCTATTAGCAAAAAATACAATAAGAAAATTCCCGAATTATGGGAAAAACAAAATGGCTGGAGAAGTGTAGCTAAAGGTATTTATAAAGCGACATCTAAATTTACACCTTATAGGTTATTTTAAGCTACAAGAATTGTTCGCATCACGAGCTCTAATAGAACAAATGTCGCTGCCTTTTTTAATAATTATGTTGCTTAATTGGCCAAAGATTATGATTAAAACTGTTTTGTAATTATCTGTTTATTTTGAGTCTATAACAAGTACTTATAAATTTCAAATACTGAAGTGTCACAACTCAACTCGAGCGCTGTCACAACTTACCTTAGTACTAGGAGAATTGTGACACGGGAAGTCGCTTTGGTTTTTGTGCATTTTCTCGGGATACTTCTGAGTTTTGTTTATTTTGTTTTTGCTTCTAATAGGGAATAGAACAAGCTTTGTATAGATGTAAAGTTCACAGATGTAGGTCAATTTTTAACCGAGATATATGAGTAAAAGTAAAAGGTGTCACAACTCTTTTTTTGTAAATTTTGACTATAAGTGGGGACACGGCTTTTCGCATTACAACTTAAATAATGGGCTGAAAGGGAGCAAAATTTAAAATATATTTTTTTAACTTACTGCCAAACCAACAAGCCAAAAGTATTTTAAAAACTGTAAATGCATAATGTAAAAAATTGACAAAAATAATTTTATTACTTTAAATTTTTAACTTTAAATTTTAACACAAAATTAAATTTCCTACAACATTTACTTATACAATTTTGTCCTACTTTTTAAAAATAAAGGTACCTTATTCTTGGTCATTTTTCATATTTTATTTATTTATTTATTACTCTCTTTGTGTGTCGCCAAGTAGACTTTTAATTTTGTATTTAATATTTTTTGGACCATGCGACCAGTTTTACAAAGGACGTTTAACAATGTCAAAATTTTTGGTCCATTTGCAAAATTCGGTATTAAGAGATATTTTAGGGTGGGAAATGGAAATATGCTAAATGTCTTTGTTGTAGATTGTAGAGGAAGCCACCAGCAGTATATTGCTTTGGTTTAAAGTGTCATAGCTTTTTTGCCTTGGTATATTATAATTTCATTAAAGAAATTTTTATTTAACAATATTTTTTTTTTATCAAAAAGTATAGGTACTTAAAAATATCGATACGTGCAAACCGTTCCTACGAAGATATTTTAGATTAAACCTTTTATTTCATACAAAAGTTTGCCATTACATTCATTTACGCTTTATCTAGGCCACCTGAGTACAGTGTCCAAAGGGTCTGCGTACAAAAATGTGCTACAAAATTCCTTGGGTCTGAATACAACGTTCAAGTACAATTTATTTTTAGTCAATAGGTTAAAGCCAGTTTGCGAGATAGAGGTGCTCGAATCAAAAAAATAATGGAAAATTTGACACCTTGTATCACTTGCAAAATGTGTCCCCATACTTAGTACTTGGTGCTTTTTTGAAAAAAATAATATTTTTCTTGTGCTGTTTTTCGTGCTTATTCCGAAGCCGTTAAAAGAAACTATATTTATGCATTTATTTCCAAAGTATAAAAATATAAAAGGAAACAACATGAAGGTGGTGTTTCCTTTAATCTACTAAAGGTAGCACCGTCTTTTAGAAAAAATTGTTAGTTTTTATGTGGAAGTTTGAGCTATTCTGTGCCGTTCAAAGAAACTTAATTTATGAATTTATTTTTGCAGATATAAAGAAACATAAATACGGGAGTTGCCTACCCAGCCTCCTCTGTTCTTTGAAAAAGAAATGTGCTGTTTTTGTGCTGCTTAAAAGAAACTTTGATAAGGCATGTATTTTCTAAAGATATAAAGAAAGCATAAATGGAATTGGTTTTTTTATACCTACTTGGCGCCGTTTATTTTTTATTTTTCTTGAGCTCTTTTGTGCCGTTAAAAGTAACTTTATCAACGTATTTACTTTTCGAGATATAAAGGGAAGCAAAATACACCATATTGAAAATAAATATAGTGCTGACTTGTGCTCAACTTTGCTATCATGTTCAATAAACATTTTTTTTAATTGGACAGAATCTCGTTTTTACCTAAAAATTTCGTCAACCGAGTTAGCACTGTCAGTGCTACTTAGAACTAATTAAACTATTGTGCTGGGTTGTGTTTAATTTGTGCTATCATGCGGCGTTAATTATAATTCAGAAAAACTAAAAGAAACAATTATTTCAAAAAAAATATTTTTTAAATTTCGAGTTAGCACTGCCACGTATAGTAGCAAAATAGCACAACTTAGCACAATACTTTAATTTGCTACTATACAAAGTGGCAGTGCTAACTCGTCATAAAAATGTATTTTTGCTCGAAATAATTTGACTTGTTTTTATTTTTATTGATGGCACATGATAGCACAAGCTAATCACAACCCAGCACAATAGTATAATTTTACTACAATGCAAAGTGTCAGTGCTATCTTCATAAAAACATTTATTTTCTAATCAATGGACTTTTCTAATTTTCTGAATTTTTAATGGCACGCTTAATAGCACAAGCTGAGCTCAACTCAGCACAATACTTTAATTTGCTACTATACAAAGTGGCAGTGCTAACTCGTCGAAGAGCACAATTTTTTTTAAATAAAGGCAGTGCTTAGTGGAAACCCCTCCATTTTGTTTCTATTATTTACTTGTATATCTCAAAAATAAATGCAAAAATAGGGTTACTTTTAACGGCACAGAATAGCACAAAAATAGCACAAAACAGCACCAAAAAAAAGTACCACAGTCTTCTTGGCCAAATTAAAGGGTCAAGCTTGAAATCCTACGGAATAAGCTGAATATCTGTACATACTATTATTTTGGTATCATAAAAAATACTCTCCTAAAATTCCCAATGATATCGTGTAAGGAACTCAAAATATGACAGGTCAAATGTCAAAAAATCAGTCTTTTGCTAATATTTCCTTTGCTTTAATTTTAATCGCCTTTATATTTATCATAAAAGTTGTAGAACACAAAATTTTTTACAAATTTGATTTTAAGTACTTTTTGGTCTGACAAACGGATCCGATAATAGAGGGCGCAGGGTGTAAAGCACTTTACTGTATTTACATACCTTAGCACGTAAACAATTGTAGGTTTTAGTCTAATCTGTTATCATTTTACTTAAGTATTTTCTAAATATAACGAATGATTGCGTACTAAGGTATGTACATACACTAAAGTGCTTTACACACTGCGCCCTCTATTATCGGATCCGTTGGTATGGCAAAAAATGCTTAGAATCACATTTGTAAGGAATTTTGGGTTCTACAAGTTTTATAATAAATATAAATGCAATTAAAAGTAAAACAAACGAGTTTCTTACACGATATGATGGGGATTTTGGGAGAGTATTTTTTGTGCCAAAATAAAGGTATATGCAGATATTCAGCTTATTCCGTGAGATTCCGAGGTAAAAGTCCAAGTTGATTGGGCCAAAGTAGGTCCCCTATTTTGTTTCTTTCATATATTGGAAATATTTGCATAAATAAAGTTTTCTTAAACGGTACAAACTCAGCACAACATAAAAAATATTTTCTTCAAAAAGACAGTAGGGACATTCTTACAACCTTTTGACTAAGATAAATTGCGTTAGATCGTTGTATTTTGGCCTAAGAATTTGTAGTAGGATTTTGTACAGCCCTTTTGAACACTAGCAGGTGGCCTAGATTAATCCTAAATAAATGAAGTGTGAAATAGAAAATCTTTCTAAAATATCTTAAAAATGGTTGCTCGTAGCGATATTTATCAAGTTCACCCTCTTAGTGCAAAAAATATGTTAAAATAAAAGCTATTAACTAAAATTATAATATACCTAGAAAAAAGTGAAGCACTTTGAAGCTAAGCAATGGACTGCAGATGGCGCCCTCTATATTTTACAACAAATACATTAGCACATTTTAATTTCTCACCTTTTTAGTACAAAATGTTATAAAAAAATGTTTTATAATAGATTTAATATTTAAACTGAATAACTGAACTTAAATAAAAAATTTGACACCCTGTATCTTGTAAACGATCAATTTTTCAAATAAGGTAAACTGGGTTAGATCATTGTATTTTGGTTTAAGAAATTTTTAGAAAGACCCTGTATAATAGTAAAAAGCAATACGTTTTATGGAAATGTATGTTTGAAAAATGCATTTAAATTATAATATGCTTTTTTAAATAAAATGGTTTTAACATATTTTTTTTTGTTATTTTTTTATCTTTTTAATATTTGTTATAGAATTTAGTAAATAATTAAATATCTTTTTGATTCATAAATAATAGATTTTTTAATCATATTTGAACGCGGTAGAAGTAGATCAATGCAGGAGCTATTTCTAAAATTATATAAAGAGCATTTATTATAATTACACCAATTTTATATTAAACAAAAAGTTTTAAATATAAAAATAGATGTCAGAGTATAACAAGTTTTTATTAGTTGAAAATCAAGATCAGTTAAAAGAATTCCAAGAGCACAACAACATGAGCTATTTTTTTACACACATATTAAATATGTTCTAAAAATTAAGTTTTTTACGTAAATACCAAAAAGTTTAGTAAATGAAGTATTATTAATAATTTCATTGTTTAAAGTATGTTACCAAATGTCAATATTTTTGTTTTATTTATGTCAACAGAAATTTAATTTGAATCACACATCACATTTTTTGTTTAAATTATTTGCATTTTTATTATTAAAAGAAACAAAATGAAGGTAGTTTCTCGTGCCTACTTAAAACTACCTTTTTAATATATATATATATATATATATATATATATATATATATATATATATATATATATATATATGGAGGTACCCACTAACCACTGCCTTTTTGAATTTTTGAAAAAAATATTATTATTTTTGGGCTGTTTCGTGCTGTTTTTGTACTATTCTATTCCGTTAAAAGAAACTTTATTTATGCATTTATTTTGAAGCTATGAAAAAAAAACAAAATAGGGGTAGTTTCTCGTACCAGTTAGCACTGCCACTTTGTACCGTATTCAAAATAGGTATCGTGCTAACTTATGCTCATTTTGTGCTATGATGTGCTGCTAATATATAATTTTTTTATTGAATCTTGTTTTTTACCTAAAAACCATTAAGTCAACCGAGTCAGCACTGCCACTGCACTGCATAGTAGCAAATTAAAAAATGGTGCCGAGTTGTGTTTAATTTGTACTATCATATGCCGTCAATAAAATGTCAGAAAAATTAGAAAAGTCAAATATTTTGAAAAAAAAGATATTTTTTATGACGATGTTAGCACTGCCACTTTGTATAGTAGCAAATTAAACTATTGTGCTAAGTTGTGCTTAGTTTGTGCAATCATGTGGCGTAAATAAAAACTCAGAAGATATTAAAATAAGTCCATTGATTGGAAAAAATGTTTTATGTCACGTTAGCACTGCCACTTTGCATAGTAGCAAAATATACTATTGTTGCTGGGTTGTGATTAGCTTGTGCTATTATGTACCATCAATAAAAATCAAAACAAGTTGAATTATTTCGAAAAAATATATTTTTATGACGAGTTAGCACTGCCACTTTTTATAGTAGCAAATTAAAGTATTGTGCTGAGTTGTGCTAAGATTGTGCTATCATGCGTTGGCATTAAAATTTCATTAAAATTAAAAATTAATATATTTCTTATGACAAGTAAGCACTGCCAATTTGTATAGTAGCAAATTAAACTATTGTGAGTTGTGTTTAACTTGTGCGATCATGTGCCATTAATAAAAACTCAAAAAAATAAAATATTTAATTATTTCAAAAAAATACATTTTTTTATGTCGAGCTAGCACTGCCACTTTGTATAATAGCAAAATAACTATTGTGCTAAGTTGTGCTATTTTGCTACTATACGTGGCAGTGCTAACTCGAAATTTAAAAAATATTTATATTTTGAAATAATTGTTTCTTTTAGTTTTTCTGAATTATAATTAACGCCGCATGATAGCACAAATTAAACACAACCCAGCACAATAGTTTAATTAAGTTCTAAGTAGCACTGACAGTGCTAACTTGGTTGACGAAATTTTTAGGTAAAAACAAGATTTTGTTCAATTAAAAAATATATATATATTTATTGAATATGATAGCACAAGTTGAGCATAAGTCAGCACTATATTTATTTTCAATATGGTGTATTTTGTTTCCTTTATATCTCGAAAATAAATACATTAATAAAGTTTTTTTAACGGCACAAAAGAGCTCAAGAAAAATAAAAAAATAAACGGTGCCAAGTAGGTATAAAAACTAATTCCATTTTGTTTTCTTTATATCTTGAAAATACATGCCTTAATAAAGTTTCTTTTAGCAGCACAAAAACAGCACATTTTTTTTCAAAAAACAGAGCTAAGTAGGTACCCCGTATTTATGTTTCTTTTATATCTCAAAAATAAATTCATAAATTAAGTTTCTTTGAACGGCACAGAATAGCACAAAACTACACATAAAAAACTAACAATTTTTTCAAAAAGACGAGTGCTACCTAAGTAGATACGAAACACTACCTTCATGTTGTTTCTTTTATATTTTTATACTTTGGAAATAAATGCATAAATATAGTTTCTTTTAACGGCACAGAATAGCACAAAAACAGCACAAGAAAAATATTATTTTTTTCAAAAAGCACCAAGTACTAAGTATGGGGACATTTTGCAAGATACAAGGTGTCAAATTTTCCATTATTTTTTTTGATTTGAACACCCTCTATCTCGCAAACCAGCAACCTATTAACTAAAATAAATTGCATTGAACGTTGTATTAAGACCCAAGGAATTTGAAGTACATTTTGTACAGACCCTTTGGACACTACCAGGTGGCCTAGATAAAGCGTAAATGAATGTAATGGCAAACTTTTGTATGAAATAAAAGGTTTAATCTAAAATATCTTAGGAACGGTTGCACGTATCGATATTTTTTAAGTACCTATACTTTTTTGATAAAAAAATATTGTTAAATAAAAATTCTTTAATAAAATTATAATATACCAAGGCAAAAAAGCTATGACACTTTAAACCAAAGCAATATACTGCTGGTGGCTTCCTCTACAATCTACAACAAAGACATTTAGCATATTTCCATTTCCCACCCTAAAATATATCTTAATACCGAATTTTGTAAAAAAATATGATTAATAAACTATTTAAAAATAACTAAAATAAAATAAAAAAACTTTGACACCCTGTACCTTGCAAACGATTACTTTGTCGACTAAAGTGAATTGGGTTAGATCGTTGTATTTTGGTCCAAGGAATTTGTGTGGAATTTTGTGCAGACCTTTAAGAGACACCCTTTATATGTGTGAATCTTCTATTTATATGTACAGGGTCCGTCACGACGAGTTGAGTCGACAAGTATATAGGAAACGCCTAGGAATATTTTTCTGAAAATTTATATAGGGGGTAACTGAAAAGCTCTCTTTAACAAAAATATTTTCAACTCTCGACAACTTCCGGTTATACCGGAAGTAGACATCAACTTCGGTATTTTAAATGGAATGTCCTATTTTTATTAAATTTTTGGAATCTACGTTAAATTTTAATACAACTTTGTATAAAACATCATACACCTAGATCTAGCCATTTTGCAGCAATTTCAGTTTTTTGAAATATTTGACAGATGCAACCTTAGACAAAAATAACAATTTCTTGAAATTCAAACAAGATAGGCTAAATATTTTCTGACTTTGGATAAATAAGATCCATATCTTACCACTCACATGAAAATTATAAAAAAGATATACAAGGTGCGTGCCTAGTTAATAAGGCACGCACCTTGTATATTTTTTGCTTTTGTTTTTGTTGATTCATTCAAGCCAAAGCCAACTGACATTTTTGAGTGTCCTAATAAAGATAGAAATATTTCGTTTTTTCCACTTTATACGCAAACCGTTCATTTTAAATATAGGGTTGTAATTATAAAGTGACCTTCTTTTGTAGCGTAGAATCCATTGGTGAGTTTTCAAAATATCAGAATACGGTGTTAATTTTTGGGCACCTTGTATATTTTTTTTGACAATTTTCATGTGAGTGGTAAGATATGGATCTTATTTATCCAAAGTCAAAAAATAGTTAGCCTATCTTGTTTGAATTTCAAGAAATTGTTATTTTTGTCTAAGGTTGCATCTGTCAAATATTTCGAAAAAACTGAAATTGCTGCAAAATGGCTAGATCTAGGTGTATGATGTATTATGAAAAGTTGTATTAAAATTTAACGTAGATTCCGAAAATTTAATAAAAATAGGACATTCCATTTAAAATAACGAAGTTGATGTCTACTTCCGGTATAACCGGAAGTTGTCGAGAGTTGAAAATATTTTTGTTGAAGAGAGCTCTTTCAGATACCCTCCTATATAAATTTTCAGAAAAATATTCCTAGGCGTTTCCTATATACTTGTCGACTCAACTCGTCGTGACGGACCCTGTACAGTTTGTCTCAGGATAGGTGTTACAAGAGGACAAATGGACCAAACATTTTGAGATTTTTAAACGTCCTTTTGTAAAAACTGGTCGCATGGTCCAAAAATATTAAATACAAAATTAAACTTTACTTTGCGACACACAAAGAGAGTAATAAATAAATAAAATATGAAAAATGATCAAGAATAAGGTACCTTTATTTTTAAAAGTAGGACAAAATTGTATAAGTAAATGTTGTAGAGAATTTAATTTTGTGTTAAAATTTAAAGTTAACAATTTAAAGTAATAAAATTATTTTTGTCAATTTTTACATTATGCATTTACAGTTTTTAAAATACTTGGCTTGCTTGGTTTGGCAGTAAGTTAAAAAATATATTTTAAATTTTGCTCCCTTTTGCCCATTATTTAAGTTGTAATGCGAAAGCCGTGTCCTCACTTAGCAAAATTTACAAAAAGAGTTGTGACACCTTTTACTTTTACTCATATATCTCGGTTAAAAATTGACCTACATCTGTAAACTTTGGATCTGTACAAAGGTTGTTCTATTCTTTATTAGAAACAAAAACAAAATAAACAAAACTCATAAGTTTCTTGAGGAAATGCATAAAAACCAATGCGACTTCCCGTGTCACAATTCTCCTAGTACTAAGGTAAGTTGTGACAGCGCTCGAGGTGAGGGTGAGTTGTGACTTGTGTGTTTATTTGAAATTTATAGGTACTTTTTGTAGAATAAAAATGAACAGATAATTATAAAACAGTTTTAATCATAATCTTTGGCTAATTAAGCAACATATTAATTATCAATAAAGGCAGCGTCGTTTCTTCTATTAAAGCTCGTGACGCGAACGGTGCTTGTAGATGTAGCTTAAGGTAACCTAAGAGATAAATTTAGATGTCGCTTCATAAATAGCTTTAGACAACACTTCTCTGACTTTCCCATGATTCGAGAATTTTCTTATTGTATTTTTTGCTAATAGATACGCTAAACCTCTTGTCTCTTTTGTGGTCAGCCCATAATTTGACGCGGCACAAGTCAACAAATAATCGCTCAATATCTTTTCTTCGTCCTTAGTAAAAACCGTTGAGTTCATATAGTCCACCGATGGAGCCTTGTCTGTCAATTGATGTTGATATGCCTTTTTCGTTTTAATGTATCTTTGCAAAGACATATAATTGAGATTATACGAATATGTGCAGTATCTATCTAAGGCTTTGACCTATATTCGTCAGCTGTTCAAAGGCCAGATCGTAAATTTCGATAGTAGTCATACCTCTCGTTGTTTTATGAGCGATAGGCACTATCAATCAATAAACTTAAAAAGCAATGCAGCATTTGTATTTATACAAAATAGCCATAACACTTGTTAGTAAATTAAACAGGAGTGAGTTGTGACAGGCTGTCACAACTCTCCTAGGTGCGCAAAATCCTGAGTGTGCCAGAATAATAATGTAGAACCTCCAAACAGTAGGAGAACTCAATAAAATTGTATGTTGCTCTAAATCTTAAAGAAACGATGTAAACTGGAAAAAATGTTACGCTAATCTTCCCGTAATACATATCAAAAGAGAGAATTAAAAAGTTTATAATCAAAAATTACTTCTGGTCGTTTTTAGATGACAGCGTCACAGTAACACAGCCACTCTTTGTGGGCCGTTGGCGGGTACTATATCTAATAGGCGGTCTAAAAACAATAAATGTGCAATGTTGCTAGCTCGCTAACGGTCACTGGTTTAGCGAAATCGAGTGTATCACAACTCTCCTTTGTCAAAACCCTCATGACAATAAAGCCTATTATTTATATTAATATTACTTTTAAGTAATAAAAATCCCTTGACGAATTTTAAAAACAAGTAATCCATTCCTGAAAACTTTGAATCCAATCAATGTTTTACACACAAGCGCTGAAAACAAAATAAACCAATATTTAATCAATATCAAAACAAAGCAATTTGACGTATCTTAAATAAAGTCTATTTTAACATAGAGTAAAAAACTTGTTACCTACCTGTGTGAAAGCGATACTTAAAACTGCAACATAAATCCTTTAATCTAAGAAATCAAGCCGATTAAATAAAATATAGCAACTAACTTTTAGTTTTAACCTAAAAACAAGGCTGTTTCAGTATATTAAAAATTATATATTTTTTTTATTTCACAGGACACTGCTAATATATTGCCAATTTTTTTGTCTTTTAATATTATAAATAAGACATAGGAAATTTTTTAAATTCAATATTCTAAATTATTATTAAAATTTTTAGTAAAATCTGTATAATTTAAACATACATATTTTAATACCTAGCCTTAAATGGTTTTTTAAAAAATGGGGGTTACCATGATACAGGTTGTGTCAAGAATTTTAAGGTTTTTTAGTTTAAATATAGCCCTAAACATATTTCTTTATGCAACCCTGGTGGCAATACCTTTGGACAAATCCTATAATTAATATAAAAAAGTATTTATCCGGTAAACAGATGGGTGCAGGTCGCTTCCTATTCGGATCTTAGACTACTGCAGCAGTCTTTCTGGATACTGCAAGAAAGTTTAGGATAATCTTAATTGTTAATCACCAAAGTTCAAGTTAACAACAAAAATACTTTCTATATTTAATTTCAAGACTTTTTTGTATTTTTGTAAAAATAATAAAAAATGGATTAACAATAATACGCACTGGCATTTTATTTATCACACAAAAATTCTATGGTTGATTTAAATTGCAATATTTTACCATAATTTTTAAAATTAATATTATAATAAAAAATACGAAACTATTAAAACAAAGTTTTTTAACAGCTACTTAACTAGTTTAGCCTTAAATTGTCTTACTGTAAAAAAAATCTTACCTTTTGTTTGTCATTAAAAAAAAGCATTTATATGTTTTGTTACTTTATAATATTATAAGTACTATAGCATAAAATGATTGTTATAATTTTATTGCAAATCTTTTAGCAAAATATCGTTTGCAACGCTTGCATATAAGGATCAATAATTGTATTTGCAAATTATTAATTTTGCCACATTTCATTTTAATTTAAATAGCTGATACAAAACTAATATAAAATAAATATTTGACATTTTAAAACTACCGTTTACGGTCACACAGTGCGTCAATATGTGGAAAATCACCGAAATTATTATTTTTATAATAACTTTGTTTAGGGTTGTGGGGGACGCCATGCCCCAGATATGAGAACAATATTCCAAGGGAGGTCGGATTTGGGATACATATAAAGTGTATAAATTAAAAGCGGAAAAATACTTTTTGGCTCGAAAGAGAAATCCAAGCTTTTTGAAGTTGCCGTGGCTATAGATACAATGTGTTTATGCCAGTTAAGGTTACTTTCAAATGTGACGCCCACAAGAGTAAAGGTGTCTTTGCTCTGTAAAACTTGACCTGCATTTTTATTCACAGATAACCAGATATTAACAAGACAACTCGTCTTTTCTTATTACGTTGCCAACATAAAAATATGCAGCTTTATATGTGGTCCCTTTTTTAATATAGAAAAGTGCCTTGACATTTGATTTTCAAATGATAGTTCAAACGGTAATTTCAATTAGTATAAGAAAAAGTGCCTCTTTTTTATGGCTAATCTAAAAGTATTGTATTTAAAAAATATATATATATTATTTTTATATGTTCGATTTTTATTTAAAAAATTATATCTTTTTAAAATCCGTCTTGCAAAAAGCTTAAAAGAAAATAAAGTTAAAGATATTATATGGATTGTAAAATACACACCGAAAACCATATTTCTGTTTTTGGGCTTATTTTACTTGTGAAAGGGTAAGCAAATATATTTTTTTATTTAATTTTAATTAGCTGCCACTATCTGCAACTCTTTAAAATTTAATTTTTGTTACGAAAGGTTAAGAAAACACAAAATACATATAAACAATTTTAAAAACCTTTTAGTTACTAAAATTTGTTAGTTTGAATGTTATTGTTATGTACCTTTCTATTTGTAAATATTCAGACAGGCTGTACGGCAGCCCGCAGACCCACACTATTTCTCGTGAGTTAGTGAGGCGCGAAGTCGTCATACCAAAGCCGTTGGCCTAGGGAAACGAATTACCGATTTACGACTAGACTTTTTGGCCTCTGACTTTACGCGATTTATAGGATATAATTAGGTGGGTTTCCTTAGCTCATGCCAATGAGGGTGGATTACCGGAAAATCAAGACCCAATCTTGGGATCTACACCACCACCGGGGTGCCTCATGGTCCCATGAATCAAGTTCATAGGTTATCGCCATCGAGGGAAAGTGAAAGTCCGACGGTTGTATAAGGTGCCCATCCTTGGCAGTAACCCACCTGACTTGTATTGTACTACACTCCTTAGATAAGCTAACGTGATTTCGCCACTAGACGGTGGTTACATCATTCTGCCATGGACCGTGTTTCTCCTTCCTCGGTGACTGATGGTTTGTTACCCATCGGCTCATCAGCGTCCTTATTCTTAAAACTGGGGAACAGCGTTTTCATGAGAAAAGTGGGCGGAGCTCTCTCGAAAAGCTTAAATAGGTATAGTAGAAACAGTTTAAAAACGCAAATTCGGCACCCTTTGAAAATAATAAAAAAACATAAAAAAGGCCACCTGCAAATTCCCATAAATAAGGCGGCTTAGTCAGTGTTGCCACGCTGACTAACATTTACTTATAATAGTTTAATAGAAATTAAAGTTGATTATCTCAATAAACGAATTATTTATTTTATTTTAAGATTTTTTAATATAAATAACTTACCATGCCGAGGTAAAGGTGGTAATACTTAAATACTATCATCTTCCGTATCACATTGTACTTTTAGAGTTGTTAATGATTTATAGGGAAAGTTAAGTTTTTCTTTCTTACTTCAGCTAGAATGTCACTTGCAGTAGGAGATATATTTTTCTTATAAAAATTATAAACTTATATTTTTAATTTCCATTTTTACGCCTGTTTGCACTTTTTTAAGCATAGGTTGATTTTTTTCTGCATTCTTCAGTGACACCTTTGGTAACAATATTATCAGCAGTGCGAAAACAAATATTTGCTAATTTACTAACTTTTTTAGATTTAAATAAATATTTAATAGTACTTGTTGAGCTTCGCGAGGTAGATGTTTTCCAGTCTAATCGGTAATATTACCGTTAGTATTCTCCGTCTTTTTGTGTCTTTACTAAGTTCATAGGGACCCCAAAGTTTTTGACTGTCCGTAAATGGTCGCCACGGTTTAAAATTATTTGAGGCACTTCAAATTGTCTCCAAATTGCAGTTTTTTAATCTCTACCAATAACACTAGACGAAATAATAATATACTGTACAGAAAAATAAAAACTATATAACAAAAAGCACTAAAACAAAAAAAATAATATAACATATTTTGGGCAAAGATCGTTAAAGTAACGAAATCAATCACTCTGTTTTCGCAAACAGCCAAAAATTAACTAAAATGTAAAATTTATTTAACACTATTAATATATATGGCAACATCTAATATTATTTTAATATCAAGACGGTTTTTTTCGTTTAGTCGGGGGCAAGTGGTATTAAAATAGGTATAATATAGAATTTAAATTTATTACGTTTTACCTAATTAAATGGTTTCTAATTATCATTTCCTAGAGTTTTACAATCATAATATCAAAAGGGCTTATCATGCATATTCTTTGTTGTTTTAATATGCTATGTTAGCTTGGTAACAAGGGGTTACGCTTGCACGAGTGGTGCTAAGGGTTGTTATAAATTCTATAGGCAATGTCAGGACACTTTGATTTCTGGTACGTTTAAGTTTTGCGGGGAAGGGGGAGTTCACGATATTTGTTTGTGGTTTAATGTATTATAAAATTCATGCTGCAATGTTCACAAAGAGATTTGTTTACATTATGGTTTTTTGCCTATTTTTCGGCATCCTTTTCAAGATGAATTAAAGGTGGGTTCTACTATATAAAATATTTTGTTCCATATCGTAAATCGGGATTTTTCGCTATATATTCGGAACTTCGGGACGGAAGACAACCCTAGTGCTGCTACACAGGGGAATTCAAGGCAATGAAAATGCATATTTCTTAGCCTGGAAGAATCTTACAAATCCTATGTTAATTTTTACATCTCCTTAACCATTTGTGGAATACCAAAAACCTTGGCTTACTATAACTAGAAAACATTAATTCCATTTACAGGAAAAATATAGTTGCTAATCCTGATCCTCCATGAACATAAATTCAATATTACAAAGTTTAGTACTGGATAACAATAATACATATAACTTTAATCCATAAAATGTGTTCCTAAAATTATTAAATTTTTCCGAATGTCACTGGCTCTTGGACTACTTTATAAAACACGCCGCTCTCCTTTACAGTCCGTGCCGATAAAGACGCACGTGCATCAAGCGGCTTATTATAACGGAAAGTTAGCAAAGGCGGCCGCGAAGAAAGCCATGCCGATTTAATTGCTTACAACTTTTTTGTGCTTTTTTTGTTTTTAAAGAGTACCGAATTTGCGTTTTTAAACTGTTCCTACTATATTCTTGAACGCAAACGACTGCTCCCATCACGCGACTGTAAGAAAAACAGCCCGGGAAGTAAATGATCATTTTGGCGATGTGATCGAGTCCGTTCTCTTATGCTCGAGAATTAGGATTCAGGAATCCCACACGGTCACGTCGGTAATACGTTTCCCTAAGCCAACGGCTCTGGTATGACGATTTTGCCCTTCACAAAAAATAGTGTGGGTCTGCGGGCTGTCGTACAGCTAGTCTGCAACATTAGAGTAAAGTATGGCCGCTCCCAAGAGTCTTAGATAAGATTCGACAAAGCGAGGGTCCACTGGTTATGGGTTTCAGTGTTCCAGACTGTGCCGAAGTGGAACTAATCCACTTCTTTATAAGAACAACCTACCTCTACCGGCACATTGCCGAAAAGATGTATGGGCCAGAAGGCCGACATTATTTTTATGCGACCGTGTAGGATCTCTGATGACCGAGGAAGGGGAAACACGGTCCATGGATGAGTAACGTAACCACCGTATAGTGGCGAAATCACGTACGCGGACGTAAACGTGGACGGAATTTACAGCGTTTTAAGGGCTTGGCAAATGATTTGCCGGTGATTCAGAGCTTGTTGGTTTTTTGGCGTCAAAGGAGCGCGCAAACAGGTTGGTTAGTTTTGATGAATGTTTGGCGAATTGTTGCAAGCCTGGACGCGCCTTAAGGTAGCAAATTTTCGGTATTGATGCATTTTATTCCTTTATTTTTTTATTTTTTTTTGAAACTGCAAGATTTTTTGTAATAATGCCAAAGTTTTTATTTTTTTGGAACTGACCGCAAAATTATTTAAAACGCCGCACAGACCGATGACATAGTCGGAGTGTGTCTACGTCATAAAAGATACAAGCTACTACATCAATTTTCTATTGCTGTTTCCTTTGTTGGCATATTTATTTAGCGTGTCGCATTTTACATAAGTACAACAATGTCAAGTTGGTTGAACTTGAAAATTGTAGAATTTATTTTAATCAAAGTTAAAAACTATTTTTAAACAAACTTACAATATTTTTAGAATTTTGTTAAACTTTAATTATTTCCGGGTCGGTGTCATCATCAAAACTATTTTACTAAAATACATCTGATACGATTTTTGTCCCCAAATCCCTACCTTTCAACGCAGTGTGGGTATATTATTTTCTATTTTCAAGTAAATATTATTTGTTTGATACAGACAGAATAAATCTGGTAAACGTTTATTGTTTTATTTATTAAATTAATGTTTGGTTTTCTTTAGTTTTCTAAAAAAAATGTTTTGGCTGTTTTGGTTAGTAGTATTTTGACATTTACATTTTGATGCTTTTAATTACTTTTAAGTATTTTTTCGCTTGCTTTAAAAAGCTGCAAAAAATAAATTGTAATTATTGTTACAAATATAAAAACCAACATAAAATGTACTCACTAGCCTAGTTAACACCACAAGGCTCAATTAGATCTGAGGACGAAATCAACAATCAACACAAGTATTTACACTAACTTCAGTAGTGAATCATTAAATTTAAAGTTTACTTTAGTATTAATAAGTTAATACAGAGTGCTTCATTAGTGCGTCGGGTTCAACAGCGCCTTAACTATGAAAGTTAGAGATTTTGTTTAAAGTGGTTTACAAATAAGAGATAAAAGTCTATTTTTGGAAAATATTTTGTTTATATACAGGGTACTCAAATTTACCCTACTAGAATTTGATCATTTTTTTAAATGGAACACCCCAAATATTTTTACATATTTGGGAGTCCTTTATATTTGTCTATACATGTGTACAATATTAGACTTATTAAATTATTAGTTTTTAAGAAAATTAAATTTTCTTAAAAAAATATGAAAAAACATCGATAAAGGGAAAAATTCCCCAAGTGGATGAAAAGGTTACTGTCTCTAAAAAGAGTTAAATCTGATTGTAGAGGGTCAAAAGATATCCTTCTCTAATTTTAAGCTAATTTTGACATACAGGGTGCTCAAAAATCGCCTCCCAATAGTCAAAAATTCAATCGGTTAATAAGATATTAAGAATACAATTTCTTGTATTCTTTAATTATTTTCACTAGTGTTTTTCTAATCTACTTACGACTAAATGTCAAATTAGCGCCCTATTACTTTATATAAGTGCAAATATTTTAATTTAATTAGTTTCAGGATATAGGAAATACTTATAAAATAACAATTTTTTTGTACTTTGATGCGCTGTCTCTTAGTAGCTTATGGACATAATATGTTTATAGGAAGGTTTTCCTATAACACGACATAAGAAAACATATTTAAAAATTTAGTATTAGAGTAAGAAAAAAACCCTGTGTTAAGGCAAGTTACTTGTAAGTTTTCTGGACTTTTCTCTCATTGGATTTTTTATTTTGAAGTACCGATTATTCTCGAATATCTACTATCTGGATTTCTTTTCCAATATTATTGTTTTGCAAATAGGGGTCATAATTTACCCCACTTACAATGCCAATTAGTGGATATTTGCATTTTAGTTTAGTGATGATTTAAATTTTTATTAAAGTAATTAAACATAATTAATATCGACAAAATAATTTATTCCAGATTACACACCATGGAATACGGTTTTAATAATTACTCTTTTTAAAATAGGTCATTATTGTGCTATTTTACTACTCTGCATAAAATTTCATATTGAGTTTATATTTATAGAGCAAGAGCCCTTCCGGTCTGCAAAGTAGACCTCCGTGGCGGCGATGACTTCCCCATTTTACTCAAATATCAGCCGAAACAAAGTTTGGGAACAAAAAGAAGTCGCACGGGACCAAATCAGGAGAATATTGTGAATGAAGCTGGAATTCATAGGCCAATTCGACCAACTTGTCCGTGGTGACGCCGATTGTAGAGGTGTGAGCCGATGCGGTGTCATGGTGAAAGAGAACTCTTTTCTTCGCCAAACGAGGCCCTTTTTTGCAATTAGGCGTCGAATTGACCCAATAATTAGGCATAGTAAAGTTCTTTGACCGATTTGCCCTTCTGCATGTAGTCGATGTATATCAAACCTAGTGAATCCCAGAAAACGGTGGTCATCACCTTTCTGACTGATTAAAGTCCACTGTTTCTACTGTTCTTTGGTTTTTAGTGTGTACCAGTAAATCCATGTTTTTTTTATCTTTTTGACATCCCACGATAACCTATGCTTAAATACGAGAGTACCGTGGGTGTCGGGTTATTGGATGTTTAACCCATCATTCCCCCTGTTACGTCAATCTTATCAAAGTACTGAAACATGAAGTTCATGCATTTCACAGCACTTTTTAGACAACGCGGTAGTGCCACCACGGATGTTATTTTTTAATAACTACTACCTAAATATGTCTCCCCCGCTGGGCATCGAACCAGCGACTTCTGGCTTCGAAGATCAAAGCTCTGTCCACTGCGCTACCAGGGAGACATAGACGGTCACGAAACGACGCAAAAATTATTTTGGGTTGCGCCTGAACGGATTTAAACACTGCTCTGAAGTGATCTCATGGTCGCACCTGTTGTCCGAAACAAGCACACGCAGCACCTATCTTGCCGATAGCTTAATTATGCCCAAAATTTCATGTGGAATATACCCCACATGGTCCTTTAAAATGCCTACTGTCTCAACAATCTCGCGCACCTTCAATCGACGGTCTGCCAATACGAGATCGTGGATTTTTTTACGTTTTCGTTCGTGGTGGCCTTTTTTAAAGCTTCTGGCCGTAGCTGATCAATAACCGTAGTACGACCACGTTGATACTGTTAAAATCAATTTTTGACGGTCGCCATTAAAGGAGAAGCTTCCGTGTACGGCATCCAAGCTTTCTTTGATATTATCATATTCTAGTTCGGAATTTTTTAGGACAGGGCAGATCACAATGCGGTTTTTGCATTTGCTTTTAAACATTATATATTAAACCCTTGGTGCAACGCAATCTGGCCCTAAACGCCGTCTCTGGAAGTTTAACAGACACGTAACAAAATAGATGTTAAGATAGAAGTTTTGGTGCAGCGGGTATTAGGAGGGTAGTTTATAACGTAAAATTTGGTTAAAGCACCCTAAAAACCATGTGACATGAAATTCAGATTTAGCGCCCCAGAAAACACCCCCACAATGATTTTCGGATTGTTTTTGGCATTCTGTTCGGAAAATTCTCGGAGATGAACTCCGGGCCAGGTAAGGACGCACCAGTCATTCGTGGGGTGTTGGCCGATGTCATATTTAAAATTAGCGACCCAAAAAAGCACCGCTGAGTTTTTCTGCTTCTTTCCATGAATTTTAGGAAATTACCACAGAGATAACGTTCGTCGTCGTTCCTGAGTTTTAGGTACTGAGGGGGGTTAACTTAAACATCATAATCGGGATAAGCGACTTTAAATACCATCGGGTACTCTACTTTAACTCTCTAATTTAAAAATTAATAAATTTTTCTAAAGGCGTCTTAGCAAAAGCGCTTTTTAATACATTTTTGGATGCAGCAATACAAACTTTGGTTTGTAAAAGTATACATTAGGTACAGAGTAGCGCCTTTTCGTTGACCTCGCAGATTATTGCAACACCTAAATAAAATAAAACAAATCTGACTACACAATCCTGATTTTCATTTTTAAAACAAATTCAGTGGTAAAAATAAATTAAGTAAAATGAGGGAAGCACTTTAACTATTTTATAATATAACTTAAAACTTATTATGTCATTAAATAAATAAGTATATTCTGAAAAAAAGCCAAATAATAATTTATTTAAATATGTGAAATGTAATTAAATACTTACCTATGTACTTATTAATAAATAATATAAAATTTATTTAATAATCTATTGTTATATTTAAAAAAAACAACTTTGTTATATAATTTTAAAATTAAAATTAATTAAAAAAAATGCTTTTTTCTTTCTTTTATCAAGCGAGTTACAAGTGCCTGGACAAATTGACAAAATTTGGAAAACACTCTGTATCTCCAAAACGAATCAAGTAAGCCATAATTTACTTTTACCACTGAATTTCTTTTAAAAAACCAAGTCATAATTATTGTGCAATCAGATTTGTTCTATCTCTTTCAGTTTTAGCTATACCCTGCAAGGTCAATAAAAAGGTGCTACCCTGTACAAATTTTACAAATAATATTTTGAAGCTAATGCAAAAAAACCGCATTTTGATCCATCCTGTTCTAAAAAATTTCAAACTTTTGCCCTTTTTAGTGCTTTATCGCCTTGCACAGTTGAGTTTTAACAATTAAAAAATATAAAAATAAAACCAAAACAAAATTTTATTTTAGTTAGTTAATAACAATGTAGTCAATTTAATTAGCCACTGTCATTGATTTGTGGCTTAACATTAATCAGATACATAACGATTTACCAAAATGTTGCAAAATTAGATCCTTTCGTTATTTAGATTGGTTAATTAACGTTAATAATTTAAAATGTCAATTAGTTTTTGCGAATTTCGACACAGTTGTTATAAATTACATCATAGTAATTTTATAAAGTAAATTTTTGATTGTTACCACTAATGCAGTGGTATAGTCAAGTCAATAAAGTTAAAAAACAGGTATAAGAGTCCTCAGCTCTAATTTTCATTTTTTTTACATTATTTGTTTTTTTATTTTATTTAAAATCTGAAATCTCTCTAAGAAAGCAAATAATTTTTGTATTTTTAAAGACCATAAATGTTATTTATACAAAGTATCCACTAACTTTTCCAACAAAGTATAAGGGGTGATTCTTTATCAAAAAATGAGAAAATTAAGTAGCTAAAAAATTAAAACAAAACTTTTTTGCCATTAATTAAAGACTTTAATTAATAATATTGGATAAAAAATAATTAAAACTTTTTTTTAATTTTGTTAAAAATAATGATCATTTAAAGTAAAAATCGTTATTATTTAATTCTTTTTTTAATAATTTGATGGAATAGGATAAAAAACTGCTTGATGGATTAAATCAAAACTTTGTGGGGTTTTTATAGGCATATTAAACTGTAAAACACTTGACATTACTGGTTTTCTCGATATTTTCTATTTAACGCATTATTATCCGAAAAGCCCCTTTTTTTAAATTAATGTAAAGAATTTAAAAAAATATATATTAAAAAACTATAGCTAATTTTTGTTATATATTTACTTAATGTTTCAAAACCTCCTTAAGCTTTTGTGCCATAAGTGGAGAGATATTAATGGTTAAAGACGAAAAGATCCTTTTTCATTTAAAGTTTAATATCTCGGCGAGAAGTTGTTGTATCGTACTTTTAAGAAAGCAAATTTAAGCTGAATAAACGAGTAATTTAATTCACATGCTGGTCAAGTTAAAAAAATCAAGTTTCTTGACCAACAAAAAAAACGAAAAAATTTCAAAAAATTATTGTTTTCGGTATTCATTGGGATTGCGCGATACACGTTGCTTTAAAAAAAATTCATCGTATGATCTCAAAACTAAAAACTTAAAGCTCTAAAATGCTTCTTTTAAAGTTTTAGTATGGCTAGTACGAACCATCGAATACGAATTGTTTACATGCCGGTATTTACGTTAGGCTGTCTCTTTTTTCACCTTACCTATATATTATGCTATTTAGGTGATCCGGTAGATGTTAATAGCACTGTAAAATTTTATTCAATGCGGCTTAGAAATATTTAGGATAATAATGAATAATTTATTTTTTAAGGCTTACCACCCTTAATTTTGGAAACAATACATTTTCGGAACTATGTTTATTTATAAAACTACCTCAGAATTAAGCCTTTATATTTTTACCGCAATTAAAAAACACCATGTATTAAAAAACAAAGCAATATTTAAAATGGATTACTTTTTGGATTTCAATAAGCACCGATAAATCAATATGGATAACGATACAAAGTACAAAAAGTTTGTTGTGGATTATGCTTAAGTTTAAAAGAAGTAATATTTTTCATCCTTTCATTTCATGATACGCCAATCGTAAATTTATCGACGCTTGGATCAATGATTTAACATGCAAATAAAGAAATGTTTTTCGCATTCTTTTTGCATCTTTGCTTTCATGCCATTAAAGAAGATAAATGGTACTATCGATAAATATACTAAACAATGTATGCATACTTGTGCTTAATTACAGATAGTCCGAAAGTCCGTCGCACTATAGGATATTTCAGAACTATTGGATAAAATTAGATATCTCAGGAAGCGTGACTCGTAAATATTTGATTTTTGCACTTAAATGTAGTTAATGTAATATTCTATCCAAGAAAAGTAGTCTCTAAAAATCGTAAGTGCACTATAGTTATACCTCATTAAAATCTTAAAGTTTTAGGAAAAAATGCTTTTTTATTATAACTTTTCTACCACAAATATTTTTACAAAATTGGGTTTACTTCTTTGGACCGTTTTATTACCAAATGTTAAAAAAAATACCATTGGCGTTCAAACCAGATATACAGGCTATTATAAATTCGAGGAACACCATTAGGATCTCGGAAACGGTAAGAGATACAGGGTTGGTTTAATTCGGGCAAAGTTGAGCACTTTTATGCTTACCAATATTCCGTTTTAAAAATTTGCATCCGTTTCGGAATTATCCGGCAAAAACCGAAATTTTGCAAAACAGTTTTTATTTTTTCTCGATTTACTTGAAAGGATATTTTAAAACTAACGATACATTAACATTGCAACTTTTTCTGTTCTATAAAATGATGTTACTTAATTTAAAATCCGACGTTTCCTCTTTGAGCAACCATTATTAACTGTAACGGACGAAACCATAAATTCTATTATTAACTTTGTTTTTTTTTAATTGGCGGAATATTTAACTCAAAACTAAACACACGTATTTTAATTCTAAATACAACGATATATCACACTTTACATTTATGCGACGTTTCGAACAAAAAAACAATCATACACTATTTTTTCATTGAAAATTACGTTTTTATTCCAAACGATTTTGGAAATTTTCATTTAAAGGTAAGTATATATCAATTTATTTCTATTACTACTTATTTTTATTCTTTTAATTACTTATTTATTTATAATTTAACTAATCAGCTACAAGAATTAAGGTAATTTACATACATTTACTTATACGTAACAAAAGAAAGAATTTAATTTGATCAACCGCCTCTCTTAACTTTATCGTAGCCTGTCATAAAAAATGGGGATGCATACTTACCTGCAAATGGAAATTTCCCCGAACGTTTGGGGTAAAATCCTTATTTGTAATGGCAAAATAGTGAATAATGATGGTTTTTGGTTCGAAACGTCGCACAAATGTAAAGTGTGATATATCGTTGGTTTTAGAATTAAATTAAGAGTTTACCAAGTTTAAAACCAATGGGTGACCGGCGGCACACGGTGTTCTGCTCGGGGATGCGGACCGAGCAACAACCATCCAAGTTATGCAATGAATGGTGTGTGAATGGGAAGGAGTAGGGGTCAAGGTACAATAAGCCTTCAGGCTGCAGTGCACCACCTAGGGGAGCGGTCGTCGGCCTGGGTGGGATGACCCCGAAAGGGCGAAAAAAAAGTTTAAAACCAAATATTCGGCCCATAAAAAAAAAAACAAAAATGCACAACTTTGTCCCAATTTTACCAACTCTGTATCTTTTACCGTTTCTGAGATCCTAATGGTGTTCCTCGAATTAGTAACAGCCTGTAGCTACCGCTTTTTCTTTAAATTAATATTATTTTTAAAACATTTTGATACATGACTTAACCGCTAAAATTTGATACCTATGGTGTTTTTTCCAATTTTTAAGTATGGTTTTTGACTGTGTATTAGCATCCAAAGAGCACCAAATTTTAAATTACAATAAAATTGTTGAAATCTAAGTATTTGCCTTACAAATAAGACAAAAATAAATTTTACATACAAAACATCCCATCAGATTAAAGCGATTTTGCTATGCATAAAATGTCTTAATTAAGGCAATATATAATATTTTATACTTGACCACGTGGGTTTCGGTTGCGGCCAAACCAAAACTGAATGTTGTCGTGGCTTTAGTTTCTGCCGAAACTCAAATGGTCAAGTAGGTATATAATATATATTGCATTAATTAGGGGCACGACAATTTCCGAACACGGCCGCCAGGGTTTATCAGGGTGTTGTTATACATAACAAATATTAAAAAATTGTTCTTAACCGCTTATAACAGATCTATTTGCATACAAATTTTGTATGAAAAGCTGACGAATACATCGTAAAAAAAAATAAAAATCGTTTTCTGGAAGTTAAAATTTAAACAAAATTATGTTGGGCTTTTCGTCAGAATAAAATATCTATTTATTAAATATTTTAATAAAATTTAACGTTTTATATACTTAGAAGAACTATTCTGCCCTTGTATAATGTAATAAAAGTTAAGATTGTTTTAAAATAAATTAGCACATATTGGGACGCGACAAAAGGCTCAGTTCTCGTTCTGGCAGTCTTGTTAAAAACTTATTTTATTGGGTCATGATAAAATAATTTCAACCAAAAGCGTTTTAACCTTCTCTGTATAGTAAGTAAATTTTGATACAACCTAAATTAAAATAAATATTTTATTTTATATCTTTTATAATTTTTTTATATAATATTGTAACCTTTTATTATAATATGCAAAGGGAAAAATAGTTCTTTATAGTATTTAAAAAGTTTAATTTTCTTAAAATATTTGGTAAATATCTTTTTTCTGGAAAAAATATTTTTTTTGCAGAAAATCCTACATATACTTATGAGTTGCAATCAGAGATATAAAGCTTTATTTATTGCTTTTTTAAAAATACGATTATAATAAGAAAATTGATTGCAAAATAAATTTAGAAGAGAAAAAATGCTACAATGTTTTAAAGTGTCAAAAGTGCATTAAAAAAGGTCGATATTTTAAGTTGTACCCTTATTCTGGCTAAAATTATTTTGTTACCTATTTTATAATTACTATCGTTTTTCAGTTGTGTTCGTGTCAATTTTAAGACAATAAATTTGATTTTGAGCTGTTAAGGTAAAAACATTAAATAAAAAACAAGTACTTTTGCGCACATACACACTATTTCTAATTAAATGTCTACAACTTGATATTATTAACTAAAATTTAAAACCCTCGATGCAAATAAAGTAAATATTCGTCTTTGTTGGGGTTTATAAAACTTTGAAATGCAGTTGCAATTACCTTGTTAACGAAGTTTCTTATTAGGAATTGAATATAAATTGTTTGTAGAGCTAATGGCTGCTGCAGTTATGTCCAACTCAAACTAAAAATTAATTTTTAAGTTTTTGACCTAAACACAAAATATTTTTTAAAAAATTATACATTATTTTAAAGAGAACAAACGTTACTTAAAAATGTGCTGATAGTTTTTAATAGCCCAATACATTCCCTACCAATTTTGAAAACACTGTGTAACAGTACTTTCTTATGTAATTTTTAAAAAGTAACAATACAATAAAATTGAAAGCAGCTGTATGGTCTTTTTATTAAAAATATATTTTTTAAATACATTTTAAAGTTTATGATTTAACAATTACAACATTTGTTGTTTTCATTCTGTCACGTAAATAAAAGTGATTTTGTGATATGAAATAAAAACCTAAATAAAGTCGTCAAATTTGAAAATATCGGGAAAAATATTTAATACGTATTTACATTTCAATACAGATAATGTGAAGCACTTTTAATATATGTCATTCAATCAGCTGTCACTTGAAAGTAATATATTTTTTGATTGAAAAATATCTCCCTTGTTATGCTTTTCTTTACTGATTTGGATATTTTACACCATGTGTGGCTGAGAACCGTTTTAAAGTGGTCATACTTAATAAAACCGGTGTGAAATCTATTCTAATATATAAAAAGTTTGTAACTTTGTGAGTTTGTGGGTTTGTGGGTTTGTAGTCGCTAATCTTCGGATGTACTGAACATATCGTAAACATTTTTCACAATCGGAAAGCTATAACACCATTCAGGAGTGTTATAGGCTATATTTTACCATGATTAAACACAAAGTCCAGATATTAACGCCCAACAAAGTGGGCACGGGTCGGGTCGGCTCTCTTGGATAAACTATAACTAAAATTCGATATTGAAGTTACTATTCCTAACGGATTTAAAAGCGGTTTTTTTAGTAGAAAGAGTAATTTAAGAGAAAGGTTTATATGTTTATTAATATCAAAAAACAAAACATATACAGAGTGTTCAAAAAAATGTTCTCCATTTAAAATTAGATATTGACGTTACTATTCTCAACGGATTTTGATTAATTAATTTATATATTTTAATATATTTTCTTTATTGTTTTGTGTTGAAGGGTTTTGTTTAACACAATTACAGAAATACATTTAAAAAAGCAAGGTTTTAAGTATTTTTACTTCTAAAATTTTTTCGATATTGAGGTCGGCAGCCGCTCGGTTGGACGAACAGTTCCGAAGTTAAAATAAGACCAATATGGCACGACCTAAAACCGACATGAATAAAGCCAGGTACTTTACTTATTAAGAGAATTCTTATCCTACCATGCATCTGCGCAAGCTCAGATGTTAAAATAAGGCCGGTATTATGAGTGCCTGACCTTATTTCACTGTGTAAAAATTTTCTATTGATACTGTAAAATGTAGCTGTAGTGGTTTTTAAGCTGCCGTTGTTTCTGCGTTAATAATGTATTTTACCTTTTTATTTTTAATCCCGGGACCTTTCAGTTTGCTAAACATAAATTCAAAAATAAAAATAAATTATATTCTTCTGCAAAGGTAATATTTGTAAAAGAGCAGCCCCGAATCTTCATTTTTTTGTAGGGGTCAAAAACTGTTCTTTGTCGCACCCTGCTTTTGTTCCTGGAGCAGGTTACATGGCAAAAAATTGGGTTCTCACTCAATTCACGCCCCCTTGCAATCACTTTTTTATCTTTTGAACATCCTGCAGAAGCATAAATACCAGAGTACTGTGGGTGTTGGGATATTAAATGTTAAACTCATCGTTTTTCCTGTTCCGTCAACGTTGCCCAAGCACTGAAACATGCAGTTTTTGCATTTCACAGCACCTTTTAGACAACGCGGTAGTGCCACCACGGACATGCAATCACTTGCCGCCTCTACTATCCCAAGTAAAAACTGAAGAGACAAATAAAGGAGCTTTCCTTTCAAATCGCCCGCTCGTTCCATCACTTGCCGCCCTACGTATCATAAATCTAGATCGCGAACGTAACTGCTCACCGTCCACTGTAAATATTTTGCAATTTTTGTTTACGAAGTTTTGTATTTATTTGACTTTTTAGGCATGCAAAATTCATAACGGTGATATCGGTACTGTAGATGTGGCTTTAATGGTTTTAAATTATTTTTAATTGCTTTAACAATGTAGGTATATTTTACCTCTTGTATTCTCAAATCTGGAACTTCTCGCTTGCCGCAGAATTTTTAGAAGGTTATTTTTCATAAAAAATTAGAAAAAAATTATATAAGCATATGTCCTAAACGTCTTAGTTTTGTAGATACAGAGTGTTAAAATTAAAAAAAATTCAAAAACACTTATTTTAGTTAAAACTGTTATACTGAATATAAACCTTATTTAAATAAGCATTTATTAGTTTTTTACATAATTGCTAATTAGAAATTATAAAACCTAATTTTTAAAAGAAAAACATAACGCAATGCTTCCTTTAAGGTCTAAAAATATGCACTTAGGTAAATTTTAGTTTTTCTCTTAAACCAAACAAGATACGGAAAAAATAGCAGACATAAAAGCAATATTTTTAATTGCCTTATCTTAAGAAAGCACAAAAAATGTATACACATTTACACAGTCAGTGGCGTACCATTTTTTTTTTGTTGGAAATATTCCTTCAGTTGCCTCTCGAGACGCCACTGGACTTACTAAATGTAATAAAGTTACCTAGTGATAAATTACTCCCTTAATGTCATTATAAATATTGCCAAATTCAAATAAAATTTGGTACAAAATAGTTAGGATATCTGAAAAATATTTTTTTAACTTTAACACCCTGTTGTTTGAAAACTAATACGTTTAGGACATATGTTCATATAAAGTTTTTTTCTATTTTTTGATGAAAAATCACCTCCTAAAAACTTTGCGCATTTGTTTAGAAGCACTCTGTGTATACTTATTTGCAAAGTAAATATTTATAATAGATTGGCGGCTGTCCTATAGCTAATTAGTAACAAAAGGGAAAATCACTTTAATAAAGAAAGTGGGGTAATTAATTTGCATTTGCTAGTACGCAAAATTCGTTTTCCTGTTATTGACAGGCATTTACGTTTTATAGAGTTCAATATGTTTTTATCCATATTTAAATTAAACTCTTTATTAAATAAACCAATCTTAAACTCTCAATATTTTTTTTAAGATGCGAATTAATTCCTTATAAAGAAGGATTTTTCTTTTAAAAATATACTTTACTGCCACTTTACTGGCAATGCATGGCAAAGACACAACCTATCGCATGTAAAATACTAACATGTAGATATTAAATAAATAATTCCCGCATGTAAACAAGGCGACTCATCCCCTGTGGTGATATGTAAACAAAAATGCCAAAATAATATTTTTTCACGGCCGCCTAAAAAAATGGCAGATTTTTTTAACTTTAACATGAAGATAAAGTACTCCATTTTAGAAAACTACATAAAGTGTTAAAAAAGTAACTTTTTTAACACTTTAAAACTTCTTCTCACGCCTCGAATAAGTGTTATGTTTCCATGCCAACTACGAGATTCATCGTCAATTTATGCAATGTAACAGGAAACGCGACATCAACTGAACCCAAAGGTTAGCTACCTTTGATTTCGTCATTATTTCCTTTGGAGACATATGTCACTAGTTTAAAATTTGACAGTTTTAAAATAAATTTAACAGAAATTATTTAAAATTAGTAGTAATAATGAATTTAGATGACCAAGAAATTAAAAAGAAATTTATACGGTTTAAGTATTATTTCTACAAAAAGTAATTACATGCAATTTTCTAAAATTAAATCATAACGGCATAGTTATGAGGGGAATAATAGTCTTTTAAAAATAAGAAAACTGTGTTTTTTGTTGCAATATGGCTGTGCTGAAGAATTAAAATTAATAAGTTTAAATAAATAAAACATGTATAAACTGGTAATTTGGGAAATTTTTACATGGTCGTAGAAAAATCTAGTATGTAACACATGCATAAAGTGTCTTTTTTACTTATAGGATTGCCGCACTCGCCTAACGGCTCGTGCTATCAAACTTCTTATTCGTAAAAAAGTATCACTTTTGCTTGTTACATAGACTACTATTTTATATTAACTTAAATGTATAATGTTTGTAATAATGTGTTCAAAGTACAATATTATTACAGTTTTGCTTTCTGTATTAGCAAAGCATTGTACTTTACAATTATTAAGAACAGAACTACTTTGCAAAAGCTTAGCGCACTGTGCAAAAGGCCCGCTTTGTTATTGCTTTACCAGCCTATATGTTTTTACTTAGCTAAACCGTTATATTATATTGCAAGTTCTCCACGGATACTATTACAATTAAAACGAGCCACCCTGCACAATTCTGTTATTTTTACTCATAAAAAAACCTAAAAAGGTACAATTTTTTATTTTTTGTCAAGACATGTTTGTGTTATTATTAACTTTTTAGGGTTATCCTCCCCTCACCAACACAAACGGCAAAAAGTTTAAATGAGAAAGAAAATCCAATGATACCTTATCCTAAAGGGTTTTAAATTCCTCGGTTTTATGGTTTTTAGTTTTAAAAATCTGATATGATACATCACTAAAAATACTAATTTATTTAAATAATACAACAACCTCTTTATAAATTGAATAAAAACATATTATTTCAATAATTTTAAAAGAAGTAAGAAAGTTCTGCGGTAAATTGTTTTAAAAGATGTTAAAAAGAAATTGTTAAAATACGTAATGGCTTATCTGAGCTTTAACTGACTGACTGAAAAGAGTTGGATGGTACTAACCATACAATATTTCAATCCGATGAAATTAAATTGTTAACGACATTTGTAATTACAATTTTTAACTTCAAAAACCTATAGTTAGGAATTTCTGGACCATTTTTTTAAGCCATTACTAACAAGCATATTTTTTGTAAGTATCTTGACAAAACGGCCAACTTTTTTCCTTACAACTTTCGTTGATGGTAGCTTACAGGGGTAGCAGCAGTAAAATGTGTTGATTTGACATATATTTATTGCAAACATGAATTTTTAATGTTAATTTTCAAGATTATTATCTTAATAAACCAAAAAATATTTGTCCTACAAAATGTTAGGTTTCATGGGGACTCTTTGATATACCACCAACATGTATGGTTAACGATGTCGTAAAAAATAGTTACTAGGTAACTAGCAATTTTTTTTTATTGACTAAATAGTATTTATATAATTTAACACCCATATTGTCCTTCAAATTGCAAGATACGTCATCCTGGTTTTTTGATAGAGGAACTGCAGCATATGTGGAATACTGCAGGTAATTTGGAAACTTCGATATCGAAATAACTATTAAGGCCATATATGTTTTTTTCTTATAAACATAACGTCGTAAGACACACTAAGCCACCAAGCATTTAAAACAGGGCGCCATTTTGAGATTCCGGCTACTAGCCCCGACGGAACGAAAATACATATTTGAAAACTTTTTTGGTAAGTATGCAACCCATGATCATATATACTGCAATATGTAAAATATTTAGTACAATTATTTAATCTGTTAAGTGAACTTTTAAGTTTTGTGATTTAACTTTAATTTTGTAAATATTTCTAGAATTAAAAATTTGAAATGTCATTTTAGGTTAGGTTGGTATGCTGTTAATTTAGAATACTAAAGGTTGTATGTTTTTTTCGTAATGATGAATTTGAGATAGTGCTTAAGAATAAAAAAAGAGGAAAAGAAGAAAATTGCCGCTTCTGAAACATGTTAGTTGCTGAGGTAAAGTGTTAGTAGTATGTTTATAAAAATGTCAATATAATTTGGAATACATGAAGTACTATATTCCAAATTACCTGCACTTTAAGTTAATTGATATAATTGCTAGTTTGTGGTTATTTCTGTTTTTTCTTTACAAAGTTCCTGGATTTTGTTCTATTTGATAGTGATAAATATTAAAGTTTAATAGTTTTTCAAATCGGAAATGTTTTTTTATCAAGCCATTTTTTTAAAATTTAATTTTATTATTAAAAACAAACAATTAAATCAACATATTTAATATCTGTTCGTCGTCTCGTCAAAATGAAGGAAATAACGAAAAATTAGCTTGTTAGTAATGACTTTAAAAAATGTTCCGGGGATCCCTAACCATTAATCAAAATTACCTATAAAAAGTGTTTCTTGATTGATAATAGAAAAAATGAAACAACAAAAAAAAGACAAAAATAAACTACGATCTGTAATTATTCCTAGAAAAAGTTTTGAAAAGAATAAAGTCACGAAACTGTATTTAGGAAAAGCAGTTTTTATGAACAAGGTAAAATTTGTTATTATACTGAGCAGTAAAAATAGTATTAAGTAAGTTATATATGTCCAGGCCCTGGTATTATACTCAATAAAGATAATTTTATTGCTATTATTTGATTATTAAAAACTTTTAATTCCATTATTTAAGTTCAAGTAAAGTTGTTGTTGTTGGGTTGATCAATAATTAATGGTTAAATTCGTTTAATTTACAAAAGTTTTCTTATTTATCATTTAACAGCCACCACAATTACCTATATACCTTCAGTAATTCCACATTATTGATAAATAAACAACTTTTAGTAAGTTTTATTGATTTTTTAACTCTTTTAAAAATAGGTACCAGGATTATGAGACAATGAGACAATTTTTAGTGACTCATAAATAGAGTTATTGAGGTTTTTCTAAAAATACTTATTTTATTTAATTCTCAAATAAAAACGCACTACAACTATTATTATTAAATTTTCAACTATAAGGTTATTGTCTAACGCAACTAAAACAATTTTTTTTAAATAAACCTGAGGTATTTTTGTTGTTAATACGGTTTAAAACATTTATTAATTTTAGGCGTTCAACTAATTATAACCGCGGTAATAATTGGTGACAACGTTGACGTAAAATATATTGTTTAAACGTCAACATAACCAATTGGTAAATAAAGTTTTAGAATTGGTTTTTCGCCAAAAATTGGTAATTGTATTTTTTGCTAAACAGTGACTTGGTATAGGCCACGAATTAAACCGTGTTTAAATACATTTCGAGCAATGCATTGTTTTGAAAACAATATAGCTATTTTTGTCTAGCGAGCGTGAACATTGAAATCATTAAAAACTTTGTTTTGGTCATTTTTTGTAAACTTTTAACATGGATGTAAATGGCAATTGAAAAAATTTTATATTCAGCGTAAACTAAAGTATATATTTACCCTAAAAAATAAAAATTATAATCATAATCTAACAACTTATTGGGCCATGACACAACGGTTTAAAAACCTACATTTTCTTGATTCTCATATTTCTATCGTCATTTTCGAATACGGTTGGCAAGAAATTTTGACTTTGTTATTGGTAAAAGTGTACCTTGGAAATCTGTCGCATAATGAGGACTCTAACTTTCAATGACTATGCACTTGCTTTTTTTTACATCTTACCTTTTAAATATTTCTAATTTTTAATTTTGATCTAAAGTACCATGAATGCAATACAGTGTGTTTTTCTTGGAATGTTACTTTTTATTTAAATTAGTAAAATGTATCGGGTGTCTTATTTAAGACAAATTTCAGGTTTTTTGTTCTTTTAATTGTACCTAGTTTTTTTTAAATGTACTTAATTATTTACGAAAATTTTATTTTTATATATTACACAATAAAAAACTAATAGAGCTAAGCCACTAGGTATAAACCGCGGTATTTAGAGTGCTTTTTCCAGAAAACTACTGAATTGATTTTAAGTAAATATATACCTACCAAAACGAGGAATTGGTAACTGACCAAAATAAAGTGTTGCATGCCCCCTTTTTTTCTTACTTTTCGATGTTTGTATTGCTAGGGGAGAGGATAACCCTAAACAAGTAAATTTTAACCTAAAAATGTTACCCTGTAAAAATTAAAATTGACGAGTTTACACCTTTGCCGCCCGTAGGTTATTAAATTTTGCCGCTTCTAATTTTTTTAATTTTCTGGTTGGATTTTTTTTTTTTTAAAGGGCAAAAGTAAAAGTCCTTACTTTTATTTTTATATTCCCACAATGTTGCCTAATTAAAAAAAAAGTATTAGCCGCCCTTTTACTCATAGATAATCAGATAATAACAAGACAACTCGTTTTCCTTATTTTACTTTGCCAATATAGAAATATGCAGCTTTATATGTGGTCCTTTTATAATAAATAAAAGTGCCTTGCTGTTTCATTTTCCTTCTCAAGTTCAAGGGTAACTACAAATATTATAGAAAAAAGTTTCTATTGTTTTTATGGCTTATAATTTTTCTAAATTCTAACCTCTCTGGATTGTATTTTATTAATAAATAAAAAAACTATGTTCTGTGTGGCCTTTTAACTTAAATGCACTGTATACATTATTTGAAGTAAAATCATAATAGGTTTAGTTCTTTATACCAAATGAAATTAAACTTTTTACCCATCTAGTATCAGGCTCTTTTTCTCTAATATATTTTCTAACTTGTGGTGAAAGTGCCACTTTTTAAGCAGGTAAGTAAAGTAAAGGCACTTTCGGCACGTGTTAAGAACGCTATTTTTTCAACGAGCGTAAGAAAAACATAAAAAACATTTGAAGATATGTTCTATATTTAGGCGGATTCATTTATTGGACGGTCTTTTCGTTGGGTACACGCCAAAAACTAGGAAGAATGGGACCTTTTCGGTCCTGGTCATCAAACATTTTTTTTAGTTTTATTACAATGCTACCCAATACCCTACTTGTACTAATTATTATTGGTGGTAAGTGTAAAATTTTGAGCATTTTGCAGGTTATAAGCCGATGAACAAGTTTTTTTTGTTGTGGAATTATTGGTGTCTGCGGAACCTGTTTTTCCACCTTTTGAGTTGGTTTGACCAAAGCAAAATTTTCAAAAAATTCTTTTTCACGACACAAAACATGCTATTTTTTTGACCGTTATCATGAAGTTAAGGTACTCCATTCTAGTACACTACATAAAGTGTTAAAAAAAGGACCTTTGTTTAACACTTGAAGCTTTTTTCACACTTTAAATTAGTGTTTTGTTTCAACGCCTACTACAATAAACTTAAATATCAAATTATACAATGTAACAGTAAACGCGACAAGAACTGTACCAAACGGTAAAGTCATTATTTTTTTAGTTTATGTGTCACTAGTTTCAAAATTTGATACTTTGCAAAGAAATTTATTAGAAATTATTGAAAATTTATAGTGATAATGAATTTGGATGTCTAAGGAATTGAAAGAAACTTATACTGTTTTAGTATTATTTTTACAAAAAGTACATAAAATTTTCTAAAATTAAATAATAAATGCATAGTTATGAAAAGGATAATTGTCTCTTAAGAAATAAGGAGGCTATGATTTTTTGTTGCAATATAATGGCAGTGCTGCAAATATAAAATTAAAAGGTTCAAATAAATAAATCATGCATCAAATGGTATTTTGGGAAATTTTTATACGGTCATGGAAAAAATATATTATGTAACACATGCATAAAGTGTCTTTTTTACTCATGGGATTGCCGCTCCCGCCTAACGGCTCGTGCTGTCAAACTTCCCTTTGTAAAAAAGTATCACTTTATGCACTTAAATAAATTACTATTATTGCGACTCGCTAATATATGCTTCAATATTTTTGTATACTTTTTCGCCTAAGTGCGGTAAAGTGGTGCGGAAAAAGTACTTTTTCAAACTAGTGCGGAAAAGTAAACTTCGCACGCGCGTAAAAAAGTATTATTGTTATGAAATAGAAAAAAATTACATGAAGCTATAATTTGTATTTCGCCAATAAACGTCATAATAATATTCTAAACGTAACTTACGGTAAGTTGGAACATGAAAAAAAAGTTTATATAAAGATTCTTTTTTACCTAAAAAAGTTTTGTGACCTTTTATCTAGCAAACCATTAATTAGGCATTGTCAAAACTTAGTAACATTTATATGTATTTTCTGGAGGCATACAATATAAATGTTTGAAATAACTGCAAGAAGGCATGTCTGATTTGAAAACTTGATGTGGGTTAAATTGTTTTGTTTGGCAACAAATAGGCGAATGTTTAGGTATATTTTGTCTTTAAATTATATTTAAATTGTAAAAGCAGTTTAGCGCTTTAACAATAATACTAAAAGTTTTCACAATATCGAAAAAAATACAGTATAATATGAATTGAAAAAGTATATCTGCTTCAAATTTTAGCTTAATCAAACTATTTTTGTAAGACATAAAAGTTAAAAACCGATGAAACAGTTTTTTCTACTTTTCTCGAGAATTTTGAGGTTAGGGTAAAAATGGTTATGACATAGGTTGTAAGGTTTTTTAATGCCGACAACTTTTATATTTAATTTTTTTATAGGATTTACTGTATAGCTAAAAATTGCAAAAAACATAATTATCTCTAAAAAGTACCCTTCAGCCCCTAACGCATTTTTTTGGTTCGATTCGTTGGTGTTTTTCTTAGAAATTTATGATGCTAATAACAAAATTATAGGAACAGTTTGCTGTAAGGCCATTGTTTTTTACCTTTTCTACTGCTATTTCGCCTGAGCTACTTAATGGTGTACCGCATCTGGTATTACCCGATTTAACTTTTTTATTTGTTTTATTATTTTTACCTTTTTAGTAAGTTTTATTAATATTTTTTTTTTTGGTAAGTGAAGCTTTGCAATTTTATGGAAAAACGGGTAAAATAAATAGACAAATGGCGTTTTTAGAGGTAAAAATAAAATATTAGGTACCAGTTTACTTTTAAATCAAGAATTAAATGCAAAAAGAAGGGGGGAAATAGTGAATTCAGGTTAGTTTTGGTTATCAAGTCTGATGATAATTATCTTGAAAACAAAACGAGTTCCACTAAAAATTCTTTCAGATTCGTAATCAGCGCCCTAAAAACCCTGTATACCAAATTTTATTAAACTTGGCGATGTGTCCGGTTTGTAAATAATTACTCATATTTTGACAACTGACCAATTCATTTGACGCCAAATAAGCTTCAGGCTAACGCTTCACGCTACTTTTGCGCCGACGCGACGGGAGCTGGAGGTACCGTTTTTGGAACCCTTTTGGTTATAGGTTATGTGATTTAGAAACTATTTTGCTTACAAATGCTTAATGTGGCTGCCGAGGGCCATGTTTAATATTTATTTGCTTGTATTTTAATTTAACTGTATACTTTGTTTTTAATAACTTAATTAACTGTGTTTTTCTTAATTTTAATACCACGTTAAAAGAACTTTAGGTTATGTATTTTGTTTATTATGATTTTAAATTTTGTCACATGTCAGATGGTAATGGAGATTTCTGTTTAATGATCGGCTGTTTTGAAAAACAAGTGACGACCTTTCGTCTCTTCAAAGAAATCAAGTGCAGAGTCTTCGTTCGCTGAACATACACGTTTAATTTAATTGAATAGCAGCCCTGGGCAGGCAATTACTTAATAGATAATATTTGTACATATTATTATTAAAAGTATTTTAATTGTGTCAACGTGGTACATTAAAAAAATTAAACCTTTAAAACTTTCTTATTTTATATAACACTATGTTTTTTCATTGATCATTGCTTCAGGCGTTTTAATACCTTTACATTTCCTTAAAGTTGCCCTATACTTACTTAAAAGAGTAGTTTTTGCAATAGGTTTATTTTTTTTTCTTTACTAATTGTTTTAAATGACACACTCAGTATTTTCTTTGTTTGTTTTGGGCCCTTTAATACCTATTTATTAGGGTGATTTTTTTCGACAATTTTTTTTTTGGTCTTGTAGTAATTTTTTTTTAAATTTATTTGTCGCCTCTTTATAGACTGGCTATTTCCAACAGAGATACTCGAAGTGCCGCGCGTATGCATCCCTATACGGTCCAACTGGACAGGATCCAAACTTTCCACTTTGTTTGTTTTTTTATTCCTAAAGATTCTAGAATGTGGAATCTGCTGCCCGCAAAGGTTTTTTCTTCGTCCCGCCAAGTATTAAAGTTCCGTGTCCACAAACTCCCACTTACCTCGCTTAAGACACACACGGTACGTAAGTATTTAGGCATTAAGCCTTCGTGGATTATTAATATCTATAGGAGTCATTATTGTATTTTTAGTAAGTTTTAATATGTTATGTCCCTAGATGATTTTTAATTAATTATTAAGTTTATTTTGTTGGGCGTTTATTTAATATAACGATTTAAATAAACATGAATAATTAACAAAATATAGGGCTAATAAAGCTTTATTATTAAGATAACCTTTTAATTTTATAAGTTAATTCTAATTATTCTTATGACCGTCCCATGTCCTATAAAAAAATATATTTAAGGATCATAAAAATTTGTGTAACACCTTATAGCGCGTCTTGAAAAGCTGTACTTAAAGTTGAATCTTTTATCTACAAAAAGACACACTTTTTCGGTAGCGCTTTTTTAAAGCATAATATAATTATAAGAACCTTGTCTCTAAGTTTGATTAACCTGACCGTTACATACACTTTTATCGTTTATTGCGGTTATACTAGAGGGTAGTCTGTAGCTTGTCAACTACCCAGCAGACAATACACAGGGTGTTTTAGAACTATGGGATCAAACTTCAATGTGTGCTTCCTTATGTTGCTTTCTTACTGAGGTACAGGGCGTTAAAATATAAGAAAAAAATCCGTTTTTCTAAATATTTTTATTATGCATAGGCCGATTTGAATAAAATTGAATACATTCATTTAAAGTAATAAGGCGCCTATTTAGCGCAAACCATATTGTTATTATTCGGTCCAGTGGTGTTTCAGTGGGCACCGCAACTTATATTATTAAGCAAAAAAGTATGCCACTGACATTTTCGACGTTTTTATATTTTCTTTTCTAATTAAGTAATTAATAATACATCTTTTTAGTCTATTGTATTTTCTTCGTATCTCTCTTTGTTTTCATAAAAAAATTAAAGCCACTTTAAGTCATTTAAAAAGTAGCCCTTAACCGCATAAAATAAAATCTAAATCTAAAAATAAAGAATATCGACTCCTAATTTATTCTGAGGCAAATAATTGTTTTATTTTAATTTTTGCTTTTAATGTCATGTTGTTGATGGGTACCTTTTAAAATAAATTAAAGTAGCTTTAATATTTTTCTCGAAAACGAAGGTAGATGCAAAAAAATTAACGAAATCAAAAAGTTTTATTATTGATTGCTTAATTATAATATAAGTTGCGGTGTCCACTGAGACGCCACTGGACCCAATAATAACAATATGGTTAGGGCTAAATAGGTGCTTTATTACTTTAAATAAATGTATCCAAATTTATCCAAATCGGCAAAAGCATATTAAAAATATTTAGAAAAAACTGTTTTTTTTTGTGGTCACACAAAAGTAGGCCGCATTTAGTCAGATTTTGAGTCTCTTCATTTTTGGGAAAGTTTTGATCTCTTTAGATAATATTGTTTTTCAAAAGAACAAAACATTACAAATATTTGTGTTTGAATTTTTACATTTTACATCTCGATCTGTTAAATATTAGTAGACATCGCCCTAAACACTCTGTTATGGATTTACCATGGTGCCAACAAAAAAAAAAAAAAAAAAAAAAAAACTAGGACACTGATATCCAAATAGGGAGTGTCTCCTGGTAAACAAAAAATCTTATTTCTTATATTTGAAAATTTTTGGTTGTCTTAAAATTACATTGGGCTGACAACATCAAAACATAATATTCTAATAGGCCAGGAAATAAAAGTAAATTTTATACTGTGTAAGGCTTCGTTTCGCCAACGCGAGTGGTTGGCATCCTCAGAAGATTCCTAGTAATTTACTCGCGCTGGCGAAACCTCAAGGATGCAAAATCTACAACGATGACCGAAAAGCCCAAAAAACTTAAGTTTAGCAAAAGTAAATTTTGTTGTCCCAGTTTATTTTGGGCACGATGTCCTAGTCCTGGCCTAAAAAAGTGATTTATTTAAATTCAGCGCAAAAATAGAACTAGAAAATTTATCTCACTGTATATTCTGTTAAAAAGTATCAATGAAGATTGTACACTTTGAAACTGGTCTTCTCATATACCTCTTTTCTATTAAAAAAACGAAAAAAAAGTCATATTTTTCAGCAGGTATTTACTTCAGGCTTTTTTATGTTGTTTTTTTCCAATAAACTTTCATTTTAAAAATGAGCCTTTTCTGATTTATATCCTAAATGTATTTGATTTATTGTGTTTTCCCATGACGAATTATGGGAGCGCCTACAAGTGAAAGAAAATTCAGCGAAAAATGAAAAGTCATTCAGTATTTTATTTAAAGGCTCAGCGGGGTGTAAGTATTTAGGTCAGGTTTATTTTAACAAAAAATTTAGGAAATCCATTAGAATATTAAGAAAACTAAATAGCTGCACTTATTTTTGTGTTTTTTTTAAGACAATAGACAGAAAATAAACGAGTAGTGTTCATTTAAAAGCGGTCATATCCAGATTTGTGCGTCAAGAAATTGTGTTCGTAATATTTTCCATTATGATTACTTTTTGGATATGTCCACTTCTGTTTGAACTTTGACTATTTTATTAGGAAGGTGCTCTTTACGTTTTTTGAGGATGTAAAAGTATCTTTTATCAATACCTTCCGCTTCTTTGTTAAACGTTACGATACATATACAATTGATTTTTGGCAAAGCCCTGTATTATTTCTTAATAATGTAGATCTATAGAAATAATAATAGATTTTAAAATTATCAAAAAGTATTTTTAATAAAATGTGGACCTGTTTCTTTTTGAATAAATACACATCAAAATAAAACAATAAACACAACTATAGATTGGTTAAAGATGATTTAGGGATAGGATTTTTGTATAACAAAGAGGTATACCTATTAGAAATATGTCAGTAGAAAAGAAATAAAGCATACATCAATGTTGCCACATTGTTTGTAAGGGTAAGTCAAACCGCCGTTTGAAAACCTTGGGTCTATGTTTTAAAAAAGCGTAAAAATAATTTTTATTGTATATCAAAGCACGACAGACAATACCCAACGCTGCAGGAAATCCGTCCAGGTTTTGTTCTTTATTACAATAATATTTTTAGAAGAATTAAGGCAAATTGATTTTTCAAATATTAAAAGTTTTCTAAAAAAATGAAACAAATTTATCAGGATAATTAAAAATAAAACTCCCAATGATTTCTTCGTTACTTGAACAATACATTATCATTTAATAATATTAAAATTTTGTTTACAAGTATACATTTCTAAAATATACCTTTTACCCAACACACCGAAAGCTTAAGTTCAAATGGCAGAGTAAGCGTTTACCAGCGACTTACCCCTCCAAACCAATGGCGCTCCCACTTAAGCGCACGCCCAATAAGTCGGCATCGGTTGTCTCAGCTGTGATGTTTCGAAAGTCCGTGACTATTATCTCGTTTAGGGTGTATAAAAAAGATTATTAATGTATGTATATTTTAACAAATTTTGATTCTGTATTAAATTTTACATTAAAAATGAATAACACCAGTCCTTTTTAAGAAATATGCTACATGATATAAACAAATGTTATATAATTTAAATGGGTGATTATGAGGCTAATTTTAAATTAAAAAGTTTATTTTAAAGTAGGCTAAAAAACTTTTTCCAGTCAAAGAGTGTGTTTAATACTTTTACAGTAAACACGCGTGAGCTGGAACAAATTTATTTTAAAATTAATCGATCTTAATTTTTGTCTGCGGTTTTTTCTAGTAAATTTGTCTATAAAGGGTGGGCCAAAAATAAGCTAAAACTTTTAACTTTACCATTTTAAACAGTGCCTTTCTTTCCTTACATTTTTTAATTATGATTAAATCCTAACTATTTTTACGTAACATGTTTTACACCTTACGATACTTGTAAAAAATTAAGGTTGCATTAAATATTAAAAGATTTTTTTTGCTAAATGATCAGACACGTCGATATTTTTTTTGTATGCAGTCTTCTTGGTAAATTCATGTATACAAGTTAACCCAAGGATAAGTCAATATCACCGAATTAATTTTTTGCACTGAAATCTTACCATATTATCTAAATCATGTAGTATGCCTAAGGTCAACAACAGTTATTAATTAATTTAGCATTTGTGAAGACACATATATTGCAACAGAAACTTCTCAGGCAAATACTAAGATTAACGTAATAAACCTTTTTTCAACAACAAACCACTTATCTTTAAATGAAATTGTTTCAACTTACTCGTTTTCAAGGAATAGCTCAAACGGTACTTAAAATTTTAGAATAAAAATTTAAATATAAAACTTTGGTTATCGCGTCTTATGATCTGACGATAACGCCTTTTTATAAGCTTAAGTGTAATGTTATAATCATAATATTTAGGTATTAATTTACAATATACTTGTAAATAATTGGCTGAATTAAGTGGTTTCCACAGGGAGCAACGCGGCGCGTCGCCCGCGCTCCAGGGTCGCCACAACGAGAAATCGGGGGCGCCGCTAGATGCTTCTTACCCTAGATGTAAAGCACATACTTTATACATTGTACTTTACATGCAGCACCATGGGCGTCTCAGGATTTTCAAATTATTTTATCTAAAAAGTGTGACATGGGACCTACATCAAATTTATGCCAGATGCTACTGATGCTAAGAGAGACACTTTGTAAAGAAATATTTTATTTTGGAATTTCCAAAAAAAACTAATTTTTTGCTTGCTCCACCCCCTAGAAAAATATAGGTTTAACAAGCGAGTCCTCTACTTTATTTTTTTTTTGTAAATTTGATTAAATTTTATCGACAAATTCCAAATTTTGCAAAATTATCTGTATTTTTTAAAAAACTATTACCACTTGAAATATTTCCACTTTATTTTTTTAATGCAAGATTTTTAGATTTCTCTAGTCATTAGAAAAGTAAGATATTTTGCAAAATTTAAGATTTGTCGATTAAATTGGATTAAATTCATGAAAAAATACAAATAAAGGATTCGCTTTTAAAACTTAGATTTTTATATGGATGGGGGCAACAAAAAAATTAACTTTTTTCGCAAATTCCAAAATAAAAAATTTTCTTTACTAAAATAAACTAAATAGCTGACTTACCTGTAAGTACCTCGTAGAATTAAAGGTAATTAATAACATGTTATTATAATATTTGTCACTCTGACAGTAACAAAAATATTTAAAAATGATTGTAACCAAAATTTTATTTTCTTTCTTCACTTTAATCGTTCATGATTATATCCGCTTACTGTTGATATCTTAAAAGCCGGCAATAATTGACGTGTATTAAGTAATACATTTTTAATGTCGAATTTAATGCAGAGTTAAATTTTGTTAAAATATTTAGAGTGTTCCATTAAAAAACTACTTGACAATAATTTTTTTTTTTAAACCTATTATAATACCCGGTACTGCCAATAAAAATAGTGTATTTAAATAAACATGTAACATGTTTTTAGTTTAGGATGTTTTTTGTACCTTGTACAGGAGCGAAGTTATTTCGCGCATAAAATGAATAAGAACACCATGTATATTTTTATATACAGGGTGTTATGGAAATACTTTAATATATTTAAACCCTAAAATTTGCTAAACTTTAATTATTGGATTATTTTATTATTAACATATAAATCCTTTAACGTCGCAAATTAAAAAATTGATTAAATATCAATCGATTAAAATTTTCAATCCCCAAAACCGCACTTTATGAAAAAGAAATATTCCACTTCGTCAGTTAACGGGAAAGTAAGAATATTAATTTAAAACTGGAGTTACAAATTGCCTAACAAATTGAAATCTGGTTTATTTTCATTTAATAGGATTGAATAGGGATTTAGTGGTGTAAAATTTGTGGTTTGCAAAATAGAGTTCAATTATTCAAATTTGTATTGAGTTGTAAGTTGACCTTTAAATTTATTTAATAGGCAATGCGTTTTTAAAACCTACATATGTATGTATATGTATACGCATAATGGCGTAACTGTGTATTTGCGTAATGCAAGTACTTTCAAGGGGGGATAAGTATATATAGATGGGTCCATATTTAATTCATTCTGAAAGCGATGCCGCCAAGTACACAAAAAAATGATAAAGTAAACAAACCTTTTCGAATGCACATAGCCTCGGACAGAGCCTGATTACATATTTTTAGATAAATAATAATACATTGTTAAAACACGTATTACCTACTTACAAAACATTTTCTTATTTCGCCTCTGTCCTATTATTAAACCGGTGGCAGGTGGCGTTGTACTAGAAACTCGTCGGGTAAAATATTTTTGCTGCAAACATAGAATAACAAAATAGGCAGTATTAGTCACGCATGTTTACATGCCGGGATTTAGTAAGATTGTCTCTTTTTCTAACTCGCCTATGTGTTATGTAATTTAACTCAACCTGTATATTACAAACAATATAAGTTTTTTGTGCCTCTCTGTATGTACGTTTTAGATATAATTCGTATTATTAATTTTATTGTCCATAAAATGTATTTATGGTAAAATTTGATTGAAGCAATCGTTTTAAGATATCTGGATTAAAAAAAAGTAATTTTCTATAACTGCTATACAGGTTAAAATTTTTTAAAATTTTTGCTTATCTCTTAGAGTTTAAATCCTAAGGCTATTTTAAGAAGGAAAGTTTAAATAATTCTATGTCATAAATGTCTTAAGTTTTAAGATACACAGTGGTAAAAAAAAATATATTTTTTTAAACTTTATCAGTAAAATGGTCTGTTTTACTAACTTAAAAGACTATTTTGGTATGTTTATTACAACAAGACCTGTTTGGTTAAGTAAAATTAAACATATGCAGGCGCATGATAAATTACTAATTTTTACATAAAAACGTAAGGTTTTACAATACAGTTAAAAATCGCTGCAAATCTTATTTTCACCAAAAATGTCTGTTATTTTATTTCTGAAATAAACAGTTTAGTTACGGTGACTGTCCTTTTAAAAGAGCTTATAAACAATTTGAGATAAATTATTTTTATTTTGACGGTAAGCTTAAATATCGGTCTTTATAAGATATTGCAAGTAACTCACGTTTTTGTGACAGTTATACTAGAAGTACGTAGTTGCTTACCCATTTGAAAAAAAAACAATCTGTATAATATTTTGCATAAGATTCTAAGCAAATTGTGTGTACCACGTCCTATACCCGAGTCTTAGCGTTTATGACATATTTAAATTTATTTGTTAAAACTTATTGTGTAACAGTACTTCATTTTATGCGTTTATTAAGGGCAATAAGGTAAGCATTCTTAATCATTTTAAATATTGACTAATTAAAAAGTTATGAAATACAAGCTTATTAAGAACTTAACTATAAAAGTTAAAATACTTAAGCATATTATATTTTCTGAGAGATAAATTTTAATTAAAGTCCTTAATTATTAACTTTATAATGTCTGAGCCAATGCTTAAGCTAAAAACTAGTTTACAAATATACAATGGTGTATTATTATTTTAAGGCAGATAATGTTTTTTTACCGTAAATTAAATATTTCATTATTTAATAAAATTGGAAGTATGTTTAACATTAATGGGCAAAATATTGAAATTAAAATGGATTTGGTTTTTAAAGTTACACAGAAAACCCATAATTTAATACTTATTAAAAAAGTTAATAAATAGAAGTGTAAAAAATATTGAACACCACTGAATTCTACGTTAAAAATCTATAAACTATAATTAACCAACAATGTAAATTTAAATTTGTTCTATCTATTTTGTTTCCAGAAAGGCGACACCCTGTACCGTAGTAACTGAATAATGTACGTGAAAAAAATCTACCACATCAATAGGTAGGGCCAGAGCTGAATAACACGTGCGTTATTTTGTAGCAATAGTACCTGCTTGTATATTTTTGCTGTACCAGTTGTGTCCATGGTTAGGTAATTTAATTCCTATTAAGGTTTATTATAAGGTATTTTTTTTAAATTAATTTTAAGTTATTTAGGTGATATTTATTAAAAACGTTTAAAAATATAACTTTAACTTTGACAAATATATATATATATATATATATATATATATATATATATATATATATATATATATATATATATATATATATATATATATATATATACAGGTTTGACGAGTTGAATCCAACGGATTGCGTTTTAATGTATTAGACACTAATAGATAGAGAGTAGACAGAGAACGACTGCATAGGTAACCGCCCACCGATAGCGACGCCGATTCCCCGTACTGCTCGGGTCCGCTCGATGTGAATGTAAATTTCGGCTGCCTCGCAGTGCACTTTAGCAAGCGCTTGGAGATGGGTAGATCAGCCTCAAATAAAGTATTGGAATTTCACGCGCTCACGACAGATACAAATGTATGTTGTTTTTAACGTGCCCATAATAGCAAGTCAAAAAAACAACTTTAATATGCTCAAATCTTAAAAACCTTTGGTGAAAAAAAAATACAATATTCTAAAATAAAATGAAAAATAACTCTTAAACAAAAAAATAATTCTAATTAAATGGATTTTTTAATAAGGTGTTCAAATACACCTCCTTGTTGGGCTTCACAGTATCCCAACCTGTCGTAAAATTCTCTACGTACATTTGCTAACATTTCAGGTGTAATGGACCTAGAAATATTAATAATTCTAAGCCGCAATTCGTCCAAATTAACGGCTCTTTCATGTCGGTGTTGGTAGAGAATTTCTTTCAAATAGCCCCATAAGAAGTAGTCGCAAGGCGTCAGATCTGGAGATCGCGGAGGCCATGGTATGGTACCTTTTGGGAAAATAAGCCGTTCAGGAAAAGTGTTTGTTAAATAGTCCTGCACTTGTCTAGCGTTGTGAGCGGGACATTCGTCTTGTTGAAACCAAATTTCATTAAAATTAACATCCAAGTTTCGTACAGCGGGTATAATATTTTGTTGCAATAAAAGTAAATATCTCTCAGAGTTCAAGGTACCATCAATGAAAAAAGGACCTACAATGTGGTTGGCTAAAATACCAGCCCAAACATTTACCTTTTGCGGGTATTGAGTTCGTAATGGCACACTTAAATGTAGATTTTCCCGAGACCAATATCCCACGACTGAAGAATTATGTCGACCTAGAAGAGCTAGAACAAGAATCACTTATTTCCACAAAAGCACACACATTGACCTCTTTTTAAACCTAGCGTCAGGTGTTCGACGAGGTTCCTGATCGCCACTAGAACATTTTGCACATCGATTTACACATCCCGACTGCTCAAACTTATGCCAGATATTATAAATTTGTGTAGCAGTAGGGATTTGCTCATCAGGATATGCAAATATAAAACGGCCGACATCTTCTTCTGCACTCTCCGCACGACAATACCATTTAATGATATTAATCTTTTGTTCAACAGTGAAGACCATTTTTACTTTATTACTGTATCCGCCTTCGTACCCAAGGTTAAAATAAATTGTAAACATGATCGGCTAACACGTACTTGGTATGCGAAGAATTGCAACCGAACTTTGACAGGACTGATAAGCGCAACGACGCTATAGCCGCCCAGGGTGGGGCCAAGTTTGTTCTCGCTCTACTCCGTCTTTTTCTTACACATTGCCCAAAAATCATATTCGAAACTTTTCAAACGCCGAACGTGTATATATAAATATATATACTTCCATAACTTCTGCTCTAAAGAATTGTCCAGTATAGTTCCTCCACTCACGCTTCCCAACAGAGAAACTCGTGGCACCGCGCGTATGCATCCCTGTACGGTCCGACTGGCAGGCCCTGAACTTCCCATTTTGTTCGTTTTTTATCCCTAGAGTTTCTAGAATGTGGAACCTGCTACCGGGGAAGGCATTTCCTTCCCTCCGAAATCTTCAAGTATTTAAGTCCCGTGTCAACAAACTCCCTCTTACCTCGCTTAAGACACTTGGTTTGTCCAAAGAATAAAAACACAAAAAAAAAATATTTTGCTTCTGTAGAAAACTTCTTATAACACTGGCAGTGTGTGGCTTAGCAATATCTTGCTGTAAAATGAATTCAGGGCCTACATTTTGGGCAAATGGGACGACATAAAGTTCTAATATCTCCTCTATGTAACGGGCAGCTGTTAAAGTCCCCCGAAATACCACAAGTTCGGTTTGTCCCGTCAAAGTTGTACTCGCCCATACCATTATCAATCTACTTCCAAATGGAATTTCTTGCACACAGTCATCCAAATATCGTTCACCGGGACGTCTCCATACTCGAATACGCTCGTCATGGAATAACATGATTTTTTTTCATCGGTAAAAAGTACATTGGCCCACCGCTCTAAATTCCAATTAGGATGTTCTTGACAAAAGTTTCTACGTTCCCGATGAGCTGGCGTAAATCTAGGGGCTCTAACAGGTCTTGCATGCAGTTGTGCTTCGTAACGTCGGTTACGTATCGTATGGTCTGAAACTCGTATTTCCGTAGCTTCTATAAGGCGATTTTGCAGTGTTCTAGCAGTAGCGGTGTGACCTTGAACTGCCCAAAGTCTTAAATGACAATCTTTTCTTTGGGTCGTTGCTCTTTGTCAATTGGGATAGGGGCTCTTCTAACTATGCCAAAAATCTAAAAGCGATTTCAAGCTCTGGAAACCGCAGAATGACTGACATTAAGCATTCGAGCTACACGACGCCTGGAATATCTTGCATCGATCAATGGCACCGCTCAGGCAACTTGAAATTGGTTGAGGTACATCCTACGTACTCTTCTTCTACCCAACACGTCAACGTTCATTACTTAAATTTTAAAATTTACTACCTATCACGAATTAAACCAAAGTAAGACTCACTGATAAATTTATCATATCAATGATTTTTATTTTGTATATTGGAAAAAGTTAAAAAACATATCACTAACCACAGCAAACGAAATAAAGAATAATATACAGTATTTACCAAAAGTTTCTGCAACGTATTATTTTTTCACTATAAAAATATAACCATTTAGAACAGTGTCTCCTTTTTTATTTTATATACCCTTTGTGGCGGCCATATTAAAAAAATAAATAAATATGAAATATATATATGTATATATTCGTATTTATTTTTTATTTTCATATGGCCACAAAGGTACAGTAACTCACAAACGGTACATCTGCCCTAAACCTTATATTGCAGAGTATTTCTGGTTTTACTTATACCTTAAAAATTATTATCTTATGCCTTTACTAACTCTATCTTCCGAATTATTGGTAAATCTAAACTCAAAATAAAAAAAGGAGACACTGTTCTAAATGGTTATATTTTCATAGTGAAAAAATAATACGTTGCAGAAACTTTTGGTAAATACTGTATATTATTCTTTATTTTGTTTGCTGTGGTTGGTGATATGTTTTTTACTTTTGCAATATACAAAATAAAAATCATTAATATGATAAATTTATCAGTGAGTCTTACTTTGGTTTAATTCGTGATAGGTAGTAAATTTTAAAATTTAAATAATGAACGTTGACGTGTTGGGTAGAAGAAGAGTACGTAGGACGTACCTCAACCAATTTCAAGCTGCCTGAGCGGTGCCATTGATCGAAGCAAGATATTCCAGGCGTCGTGTAGCTCGAATGCTTAATGTCAGTCATTCTGCGGTTTCCAGAGCTTGAAATCGCTATCAGATTTTGGCATAGTTAGAAGAGCCCTTATCCCAATTGACAAAGAGCAACGACCCAAAGAAAAGATTGTCATTTAAGACTTTGGGCAGTTCAAGGTCACACCGCTACTGCTAGAACACTGCAAAATCGCCTTATAGAAGCTACGGAAATACGAGTTTCAGACCATACGATACGTAACCGACGTTACGAAGCACAACTGCATGCAAGACCTGTTAGAGCCCCTAGATTTACGCCAGCTCATCGGGAAAATCGTAGAAACTTTTGTTTTAGAACATGCTAATTGGAATTTAGAGCGGTGGCCAATGTACTTCTTACCGATGAAAAAAATCATGTTATTCCATGACGAGCGTATTCGAGTATGGAGACGTCCCGGTGAACGATATTTGGATGACTGTGCAAGAAATTCCATTTGGAGGTGGATCGATAATGGTATGGGCGAGTACAACTTTGACGGGACGAACCAAACTTGTGGTATTTCGGGGGACTTTACAGCTGCCCGTTACATAGAGGAGATATTAGAACTTTATGTCGTCCCATTTGCCCAAAATGTAGGCCCTGAATTCATTTTACAGCAAGATATTGCTAGGCCACACACTGCCAGTGTTATAAGAAGTTTTCTACAAAAGCAAAATTTTTTTGTATTTTTTATTCTTTGGACAAACCACGAAGGCTAAAAGCCTAAATACTAACGTACCATGTCTTAAGCGAGGTAAGAGGGAGTTTGTGGACACGGGACTTAAATACTTGAAGATTTCGCAACGAAGGAAATGCCTTCGCGGGTAGCAGGTTCCACATTCTAGAAACTCTAGGGATAAAAATGAACAAAATGGGAAGTTCAGGGCCTGCCAGTCGGACCGTACAGGGATGCATACGCGCGGTGCCACGAGTTTCTCTGTTGGGAAGCTTGAGTAGAGGAACTATACTGGACAATTCTTTAGAGCAGAAGTCATGGAAGTACCTATAAAAAACGATAAATCTCCCACAGCCCGACTATGGAGCAAGAGAGGGAAGCACTTCTGTAAGTGAAGAATTATTAATGAGAGGAATATCTTTTCTTTGAATGGAATCAAGAATGCTTTGGGTTGTGGGGGAGGTTATGCCCCAGATATGAAAACAATATTCCAAGGCAGGTCAGATTTGGGACACATATAGTGTGTATAAATTAGAAGGGAAAAATACCTTTTGGCTTAAAAGATATATCCAAGATTTTTGAAGCTGCCGTAGCTATAGATAGAATATATAGATATGAATATGCCAGTTAAGGTTACTTTTAAATGTGACGACCACAAAATTGAAGATGTCTTTGCTCAGTAAAACTTGGCCGCTCATAAGTAGAGGATGAGTATTTGATGACTCTTTTCGCGACAAGGACCATGATTGTGTTTTGGATGCATTGCTCGGATGCGCCCTAATCCAATATTAAATTAAGATGTGATGTTGATGTGAAGAAGAAACAATGTTGGTGCCAGATCTGAGCCCTGAGGCTTTCAAGCATTTACTTGGTGAAAGCTTGAAGAATGGCTGTCCACAATAACTGATATACGTCGATTAGATAGATAAGTAGAGAGCCAAGTGCAGAGTTTAGTTAAAAGACCATAGAAGAAAAGTTTATTAAGAACTGCGGAATGCCAGAGACTTACCTATTCCTGCAGTGTGATACGAAGGAAAAAAGATCTGGTGTAGATTTTTGTGGCCAAATCCATATTGCCTATCATGCAAAATTTTGTGTTTTTCTAAATACTTAAGGATTTGAGAAATAATGATTTTTTCCATTACTTAACAAAGAACTAAGAGAATTAAAATTGGTGTATAGTTAGATGGAAGAGATTTAGATTCCTACTTGAGAATAGGTTGAACACGTGCAGCTTTCCAGCTCTCCGGAAAGATACCTGTGTCGTAAGAAATTCGAAAGAGCCGAGTTCAGACTGGTGCAAGTTCTGAAGCACATTTTTTTAAAACGACTGCTGGTATGCCGTCCAGCCCAGATGATTTTTGGTATTAAGAGAAGAAAGGATGTGCTTAATGTTTTTACCTTAAAAATAATAATGGACATTTTATGAGGAACTGGGGTAATGACTGGAATTGGATGATTTACGGGAGGGTCAAGGGTTGAATTGTCATCAAATTATTTAGCAAACAGTTTTGCCTTTTCTTTAGCGGTAGAAATGATTTTAATAATAATTTAAATATCTTCCAAAGTTGGTGGTGGAAAACAAGTGGTACAAAAATTCCTACATAATATGTTTTTCGCAAAGGACCAGAAAGATTTGCTGCCATTTGAGCAAGAAAGTACTTTGTTTTTAATACAATTGTCGAAGGAGTCTTCGGCTTCAGAAATTGTCTGATTATAGTAGTTTCTTGCATCAATCCTAGCCTGTCGGTTTTCTGGACTAGGATCCTGTAGAAACTTCTTGTGAGCCTAAACTTTTAAAATTCTAGCTTTATTTCAAGATTTTGGAAAACCAGGGTTTGTTGTTGGATTGTTTAGGGTTCTTGATGCTGTGTGAAATATAGGTTTAATGGTTTTAAATAAGGGGTAGGTTGCGAAGAAGTCCCTTAGGCCATCCCAGTTGGCTGAGCTGCTCTGCCTTGAAAGTCAGTTTTTGTAGAGCCCAGCAAATACTTATTATAGACATTGAAGTCGCCAAGCACTTATTTTCACAATATTAATGTTATGAGGTGGCCAGCCAATAGCCCGGAACTTAATCCTATCGAGCATTTCTGGAATAAACTGGAAAGACGTTTGAAGGATCATCAACCCTTTCAATATCTTATCCAAGTTGCACATGCTCTAATGGCTATTTACGAGCTGTTACCACAACAGGTTATATGAAATTTGGTTGAAAGCATACCTTGTCGTTGTGAGAAAGAACTAAGGACAAGAGGTGGGCGTACGCATTATTAATGTACCTTTTGTGTTAATTTTTCCATGACTAAATCTGATTTATTTTTTTAAATTAAAATTTGTATTTTTTTATTGTACTACCAAACCTTCTTTTAAAAACAATAAAAGTAAATTTTAATTAAGACACCTATATAGTATTTTAATAATATAAATATTTTGCAAAATATCACATATTTTTAAAATACTGAATTTTAAAGGTGTGTCTCTATATTTATTTTAAATAGTTTATATGGATAGGGGCAATGAAGTTTACGTCCAATCCCAATAAAACCCTTTTTAATTATTAAAGAGTTGCTAAATTTGTGGCTTAGATTTAAAAGAAAGCATATTTTTAAAATTCAATGCAGATACCCATAAAAATAAAATAATATGTCGCTTTAAAGAAGTTTATTAGAAAAAAATGCTTACTAAAATTATACATTTGTTATTATTTTTAATATAAAGTACAAAATTTAAAAACAACTCTACGTAACGTCTGCAGTTTTACAGCTATGCTGTACAATCAATTTTTATTTAAAAGTACAATGTATGTTGTTTTATTGATTTATGGTAAACAATGTAATTTATTATAAGTAAATAAAGTATTTAAATTATACTTTTAAGTTTTGGTCATATACATATTTAACGAGAAACCAGTAAAACAATTATTATTTAATTAATTTAATTTAGATTAAATATAAACAATAATGTTATTAGCTAAAAAATATAATATAAAAATTACATTTGTTCTTCTTTTAAGATCTTTGACAAGTTTATTTTAATAATAATACAGCATGTCTACTCAAGTTCGCACCATATAGAAAACTTTTTTATTATTCATTTTACAAAACAAAGTTACTCATTATAAAAAGTTTTGCATGATTTAAAACCTAAAATGTACTCATTAGATATGAATTTTTTGCAGTGGTATACGAGGTATATCAAAAAATAAAATTTTTGTTTAAGAGGAAGGTATTTTTATTTTTCATATTATCGAACATTTTTATAAAGAAAAGATGATTAAGAATAAAAATTGCTTTTAAATTTGTCATCTGGTTAATAATAAAGAAAAAACTTTTTTTTCTGCGCAAACGAGCGTTTCTGTGACTTTTTAATGATTTAACAGTTCTTAAGCTTTCTTTATATTTTACATTTCAAAATAGGTATGCACTAATGTACAAACTTAAATTTTTATCGTTAACACATAAGAAATAAAAAAATATTTTTTTTCTTTAAAATGAACAAGTTTGCATGATAAATGTGGATTTTCTCCACTCCGCTTAACGCTTGTCGCTCTTCAGTCTGGCCGTACACTAAGACATGTTTGACGTTTAAACAAATTTACCCTGATGTGTAAAGAACTTTTTAATTGCTACATTTCTATATCAGCTTTATTTAGTTATCACTTCTTACTTAGGAGTAACAAATTGTTACTACAATTTCGCTACGCCAAAATACAATGATTTAACCTAATTTTTCCTTATTTAAAAGTTAATTATTTGCAAGATACAGGCTGTCCAAGTACAAATAAAATGGAAAATTTGGCACCCTGAAGCTTGAAAATTAGTAACTTTTTGACTAAGGTAAATTGCAATAGATCGTTGTTTTTGGCCAAAACTATTTGTAGTTGCATTTTGTACAGACCTTTTGACATTACCAAGTGGCCTAGATAAAACGTAAATGAATGCAACTTTGGTATGAAATAAAATGTCTAACCTGAAATATCTTAAAAACGGTTGCTCGTAACAAAATTTATTAAGTATTCCTTTATTGAGCCAAAAATATGTAAGAATTAAAATTATATGCTAAAATTTTAATATATCAAGGCAGCAAAAAGTTAAGACAACTTGAACAAAAGCAATACTGAACGTGGCTCCCTCTACACTTTACGACAAAAACATGAGTATATTTTAAATCACCACCCTAAAAAACTTTTTAAACTGAATTTTGTAGAAAAATGTCGTATAATAAATAAAATATTTTAAAATAAGTGCAATCTTGCAAACTTTTAGACTAAGTTAAATTGTGTAAGACCGTTATTTTTTGGTTCAAGGAATTTGTGGTAACATTTTGTACAGACCTTTTAAAAATACCCTTTTTAATTCTCCTTGGGTTCAAAAATAATTTGATTTTTAAACTCTTTTATATGATGTCCGGTGTCACATATTCGTCTTCTTTCAGTGCCATGCTCTGTATCCAGAGCGTAGGCGCCCTCTCGCACATATCTGTGGCGCGTACTATACTATTTTTACACAGATATGTGGAACCACCGGCTTTACATTGCTTCCGAACCACAACGTGAAAAGGTGGACTTGGCACCATACTACCCAGTGGTTTGCCATTACCTTCTGTGAGGTGCCGAGCGATTAAAACTTTGGTGGTAAACTAGCCACTACACTATGCTCGCCACGGTTTTGCGTAAATAAATATAAAACATTTTTTGGCATAGTAAAGTCCATATCTTATAAAAAAATAAATACAAAAGGTGCTCTTCTTTACTGTAGAATTAAATATTATCAGTACGACATAACCATACTAAGAAATGTTTTTTTATTTAGACAAGAACTGTACATTATACAGGGTGAGTCGGGAGGAACGCATCAAACTCCAGGAGTGTATTTTACAGGTAAAAATAATTTTAAAAAATCGATATGTTCTTATTAGATTCTCATTTGTTTTGAAAATATGGCGTTATTACAAAGAAACAAAATTTCCTACATTAACATAGTTTTAATTATTGTGCTGTTTTAACAAATGTTCAAAAATACCACCATTTAACCTCTAAACACATTCTACTTCGTTTGCGAAGGGCTCCTGTTGCTTTTGTGATAAAAAGCGGTAAACTTTATAACATTTTATTTACGCGATATTTTGAAAACAAATGAGAACCGAATAAGAACATATGGATTTTTAAAATTATATTTACGTGTACAATACACTCCTGGAGTCTGGTGCGTTCCTTCCGACTCACCCTGTATAAAAAAATAGAGATTAAATTTGTTCTAATTAAAAAAGAAAATTACAATTTTAGAAAATTAAAAAATTCAGTAACGCAACATTTTTATGCCAAAAAATATTTTTTTGTGCACAGGAGACATTTCACATTTTTTTTTAAATATCTGAATTGGGATAAAAGTAAATAGAAATAATAAAAATATGGTATTTTTTTTAACACCCCGTAGTTCAAACACTAAAACATTTAGGACACATGTACCGACTGTCCACGGATGGGGTTAACAAGAGAACAAATGGACCAAAAATTTAGTTTTTCGAAAAAAGTCATTCTACATAAAAATTTTTGCTTGTAAAAAAATGAATTTACAAAGTGAAAATATTGATTTTGTATACAGGGTTCGCAAAAACTTTGTAAACATTTTTTCCAAGATTAAACCATCTTTAATTTTCATTTTTGGGCAAAATGTCATTAGAAAAATTTATTTAGAATAAAGTTTGTAATCGATAAAAACAATAATAAAAACTTGATTTAAATCCATAATTTGGCGAAAACGCCTTGATCGCATTTGTTTACAGCTGAAAAATTGTGTTGTTTAGAAATTTGCAGAAAGTAGGTGTTTAAAAAGCAAATTGTGGAAGATTTTAGGTCATTTACTTATAAAAAGTTAAAATTAATTTTAATAAACTTTCTGTATTTTTTGTAACATTAATAAAGTCATTTAAAATGCTATTCTTAATAAATTAGTACAGAAAATAAAAAAAAATTTGCAAAATTCCTTTTTTTTCACAAATGGGTGCAGTAGGACGTAATGAATCTAAAAACACAAAATACTTACAAATGGGGCTACCAGAAGTGCGGCCATTTTGCAAAAAACAGTTTAAGCCTGTATCTCTGAAACCGTACACTTGAGGTCCATAATTATAGGAACTTTGTTATAGATAATTAAATTTGCTTTATTTCTTGTTTAATTTTTTTTTGTATCGCTTATTGTTGACGATTTAAAAGATTATTACTGTTTTTTTATTGACTTTTTTACTGATATCTCGTCTAATAATTGTTCAATCAAGAAATTGCTAATAACTAAACTTTTAAACCAATAAATTTTCTACAACTCTCATTTTAAAATTTAATTATCTATAATAAAAGTTCTTATAATTATGGGCCTCAAGTGCATGGTTACGAGGATACAGGCACAAACGGTTTTTCGCAAAATGGCGGCACTTCCGGTCGCCATACGTGTAAGTATCTTGTGGTTTTGGATTTATTTCGTCCAACTGCACCTATTTGTAAAAAACAACTTCTGGAGAATTATGCATTATGGACAAGAGAAACTAGCTCCCCATTGCCTGTACTAAATTTTCCAAATGATATTTTGCCTAAAAATAAAAAATAAAGGTAGTTTACTCTTGGGGAAAAATTATGATTTTTAAGTTTTTTCAACCCTGTATACAAAATTACCATTTTCGTTTTGTGAATATTTTTTTATATAAGCAAAAATGTTTATGAAAAATTACTTTTTTGAAAAGTTAAATTTTTGGTCCATTTCTCCTCTTGTTAATTCCATCCGTGGAGAATCTGTCTCTGGTACCAAATTATTTGATATAAAATGCTTTTTTAGGATATAGAAACAAGCCGCCCTGGCTTTTTTAAGGAGTTATGACCATAAATAAGACTATGCAAACTTTGACTCTGCCCTATAAAATCGTTAAAAACAACAGACGATTAATTTTATTTTTACATGGCTACTTGACTTAAAATAAACCGTTTTAGCCTAATCATGGCACTTAAAATTGGTATTTAAAATAAATACATTTTTGACAGCAGAAGTGTCAAAAATAACATGTGAAAGGTTATTGTATTCAGAATGTTATATTTTATCAAAATAGGATAAGATATACTAGGGAACCATTTAAAATTTAAAAGTAGCTGTCGTTTATGGTTAAACCGGAACTATTAGATTATAAGTAAATAGATCAACCAATTAACAAGTAGGTCAAACAAAGGTAAAATGATACCAACCACCTATAAAAAACACCAGATATGTCAATTAAGATACATTTTTGCTTAAGCAAAGCTCAAGCTGTATAAGATATATTTTTTTAAAATCATAATAGTACATTAGATACCGAGGTAAAAAGTATGGTTCATTACTGTCGAGAGAAATGGATGGTCAACCGAGACTCGTACACTCATCTGGATGGATTTCCAAAGTTATTACCTGCGCGAAACAAAAGTTACTCTTTATGGGAGAAAAAATTAGTTTGTGCGCTTGGGTACTAATCAGCCCCGAGGTTTGACGCGCGGGCGCTTAACGGCTATCCGCATTATCAAAAAGAATTTATCAACGCCTTGTCTGGATTTTCCGTTCAAAGCGTGATCAAAGTACGGTAGTTTAAAAACGGTGTACGAAGAGCGCGATGTGCCGGTATTGCATTCTGTCACAGCTTTTAAGTAAGTATATTTGTACACCGCTTGATAAGTTTACTACGCAAAGTCATAGAAATCCGAAAAATGCGGATTTAAATGTGTGTTATCTTATAGGCTTGTAACGTCGAGGTGAACTTGGACCGTATAAAATTTTTCCAAATTTACATCTTATTTATGAATTTATTTTATTTAGTAGAGCCATTGTGGTGCAACAAATAATTATCTAAAAGGATAAAAAAATAGTAATATTGTTTAAAAAAAATTAAACAGGGTCAACAGTCGTAAAAAAATCTAAAGTTGCTAGCTAAACAAAATTACATTATGGAAAATATAGAGAGCAACCGCTTCGGCTAAGTCTCATTATTTCTATTTCCGTGTAATTAAACATCAAAGTCGGGACCAGCGCTTCGAAAGGAGAATAATCCAAAATTCTTTAGATACCAAGGTCTTAAATTAAATCATTTTAAAAACCCAATTGTAAGTCTGATGACATAATGGGCATTAGACTGAATCAAACATTTTTGTTTAATGATACTGCTAAAATATTATTTATAATGACAAATAAAAACTATGTAAAAGTTAGACTCTATTATTGCGACTAATAATTATTTAAAAACAACCTTCTTTTTATGCAAAACTTTATTCTAAAAATTTTTTATTAACGCCACTGATCTAGATGGATTGCCAATAGTTATTACCTGCGCGAAACAACAAGTACGTTGAGTTAAATAAGTTTGTGCGCTTAAGTAGAGTACGACCAGCAGTATAGCTAAGCTATTTTTACAGTTTAAAAGATTTCTTGCATAAAAGTTTTCTCGCTGCAATTTTTCTATCTGCGCACATGCATTTTTCTGTTTTTAAAACTTGCTGCAATTGTTCTTTCATGCAAGAAAAATGTAAAAACGATATTTTTCTTGCAACAATTTTTAATTTTGGTAATTGTTTTAGTTATTTTTAATAAACCATCCTCAAAAAAATTACACCAGACAAAAAACTTAACCGAGAAGGGGGTCGGGTGTTGGTCAAAGAATATGTTTATATATTAATTTTTTTACTGAAAATTTTAGAAAATCAGTAAATAGGTTGTTTTTTAACCCAGTTAAGTTGGTACACCTTAGTGTTAATACCACTTGCAGCAAGACATTTCAAACAGTAAAAAAATTGCAGAAACAAAAATGTCATGCAAGAAAAGTTTTAAACTGTAACAACAGCTTAAGGCCATAAACCAATATCAGCCGATGACCGTCTTTACTACCCATTGTTCGAGGTGTGACATAGGCAATGAAATTGTGTACTTTAAAAGAATTCCAGGTCCGGATTACTTCCGTATTAAAATATCCAATTGGGTAAAATTGTTTCATATCCTAAATTGGCCAACTTTTTAAGAAGATAAATTATTCATTGTTTGTTTGTATACAGTGCTTGTCAGTCAGGATTCTCTCCCAACTATTAAACTGTTTGTTTTTTTATAAAAATTTGAGTATTTTAGTAAGACAAGCATAGGCCAAAATTTAGGCAAGAACTAACCGATATAAATGTGCAAATAAGAGTGTGGAGCCATTTTCAAGAAAAAAAATTAAATGGAAAGAGGGCCTTGTGACACATCATTTTAAAGCATCTGACGAGTACCTTATAATCACAGAATATAAAGTCTATACTCTTACCTACCACAAATGGTGCGGTGCTTTAAATACCTGATTTAAATGGCGATATTTGCATAGCTTATAAAGGTATAAAAACCTTTTGTGGTATTTTCTTAAAGGTTTTTAGATCCTTTTTTGTTCTACCCTAAATATTATTATTAATATCATCATTAAAAAGATCCTTAAAAAGCTTTCAGAAAATACAACACTAAGTGGATTTAACTTTATGGGATTCGGAAGGATGCCCATCCAAATGAAGTATTCAGGTAATTTTCAAAGTACCACCTTTTTATAGTAGGTAAAGGTATTGACTTTATATTCTGGGGTTGTAAAGTACTTGTCAAAAAAAGTTGTTTTTATTTATAAAAGCATTAAAAAACGCTTCATGATATACAGGGAGATTCAAAATTACGAATGTGTTACTTGGCAAATAAAAAAATATATATCGGTTTAAATATTTTTTAACTATTTATTTATGTAACGTAATAGAAATTTAAGCTGTCGTTTATGGTTAAACCGGAACTATTAGATTATAAGTAAATAGATTAACCAATTAACAAGTAGGTCAAACAAAGGTAAAATGATACCAACCACCTATAAAAACACCAGATATGTCAATTAAGATACATTTTTGCTTAAGCAAAGCTCAAGCTGTATAAGATATATTTTTTAAAATCATAATAGTACATTAGATACCGAGGTAAAAAGTATGGTTCATTACTGTCGAGAGAAATGGATGGTCAACCGAGACTCGTACACTCATCTGGATGGATTTCCAAAGTTATTACCTGCGCGAAACAAAAGTTACTCTTTATGGGAGAAAAAATTAGTTTGTGCGCTTGGGTACTAATCAGCCCCGAGGTTTGACGCGCGGGCGCTTAACGGCTATCCGCATTATCAAAAAGAATTTATCAACGCCTTGTCTGGATTTTCCGTTCAAAGCGTGATCAAAGTACGGTAGTTTAAAAAAGCATTAAAAACGCTTCATGATATACAGGGAGATTCAAAATTACGAATGTGTTACTTGGCAAATAAAAAAATATATATCGGTTTAAATATTTTTTAACTATTTATTTATGTAACGTAATAGAAATTTAAGCTGTCGTTTATGGTTAAACCGGAACTATTAGATTATAAGTAAATAGATTAACCAATTAACAAGTAGGTCAAACAAAGGTAAAATGATACCAACCACCTATAAAAACACCAGATATGTCAATTAAGATACATTTTTTGCTTAAGCAAAGCTCAAGCTGTATAAGATATATTTTTTAAAATCATAATAGTACATTAGATACCGAGGTAAAAAGTATGGTTCATTACTGTCGAGAGAAATGGATGGTCAACCGAGACTCGTACACTCATCTGGATGGATTTCCAAAGTTATTACCTGCGCGAAACAAAAGTTACTCTTTATGGGAGAAAAAATTAGTTTGTGCGCTTGGGTACTAATCAGCCCCGAGGTTTGACGCGCGGGCGCTTAACGGCTATCCGCATTATCAAAAAGAATTTATCAACGCCTTGTCTGGATTTTCCGTTCAAAGCGTGATCAAAGTACGGTAGTTTAAAAAAGCATTAAAAACGCTTCATGATATACAGGGAGATTCAAAATTACGAATGTGTTACTTGGCAAATAAAAAAATATATATCGGTTTAAATATTTTTTAACTATTTATTTATGTAACGTAATAGAAATTTAAATGTTTTGTAAAATAATGTAAAATTTAGTCCGGTCGCAAACACAGTCATTTTTGGCCGCAACCGGTGGCCGCCACACGCTTCTGACAAAGCTTCTCATAACATATCTACTTAAAATTGTTTCTATTAAAAGAGGTTCAAAACAAGATTTTCAATTTAATAAAAGGCAAAATTTTATTTTTACATTTACTTTTAAACCATTATGGATTGCTTTGGAAAAAAATATATTTTTTGCTTGTTAGTCACAAAAATTTCTTTGAATATCTAAAATACATCTCCCAATTTTGTTCTAAATATTTTAATTGGTATAATAGTTATTTTAAAAATAATATTATAAGTTTTTTTTTTATGGTTGTATTTAAAAAACTAAGACACTTGGGACATAAGTTTATATATTTTTTTTATTATTTTTTATTTTAGAATCATCCCTTAAAGTTTGCCGGTAGAGTTAAAGAGCACCCTGTATAATAAAATTTAACTTTATATAGTATATAAAAGCTTATATTTAATAATTTTATATGTGTTGTTTAATAAAGGACTAATAATTGAATATGTCAGTGAATATGTCAGTCTTGATTTATTTGTTTACAGATGCAAAAGAATGGCAGCTTAATTTAAGCTTAACTTTTATAAACTTTCAATTTTATCCTAAGTAGTTACCCATAACTTACAAGTGCAGTTAAGGCAGGGTTTGTAAAAATATGTAATTAAACTTTATAAAAACATTTAAACCTGCTAGTTTTATGTTTATAAAGATCCGTAACATGAAGCAGTTTTTAAAGGATATGTTTTGTTTATCATTTAAATAATTCTTAAATAAAACAAACTTTAATTTTAAAACAGTCGGTGCATTAAAGAAGGCCAGTTTTTTTTTTTTTTTTTTTTTATCTTTGGACAAACCACGAAGGCTAAAAGCCTAAATACTAACGTACCGTGGGTGTCTTAAGCGAGGTAAGAGGGAGTTTGTGGACACGGGACTTAAATACTTGAAGATTTCGCAACGAAGGAAATGCCTTCGCGGGTAGCAGGTTCCACATTCTAGAAACTCTAGGGATAAAAAATGAACAAAATGGGAAGTTCAGGGCCTGCCAGTCGGACCGTACAGGGATGCATACGCGTGGTACCACGAGTTTCTCTGTTCGGAAGCGTGAGTGGAGGAACTATAGTGGACAATTCTTCAGAGCAGAAGCCATGGAAGTACCTATAAAAAAGCGATAAATCCCCCACAGCCCGACGATGTGCAAGAGAGGGAAGCCTTTCTGTAAGTGAAGGATCATTAATGAGACGAATAGCTCTTCTTTGAATAGAATCAAGAATGCTTAGGGTTGTGGGGGACGCCATGCCCCAGATATGAGCACAATATTCCAAGGGAGGTCGGATTTGGGACACATATAAAATGTATAAATTAAAAGGAGAAAAATACTTTTTGGCTCGAAAGAGAAATCCAAGCTTTTTTGAAGCTGCCGTGGCTATAGATACAATTTGCTTATGCCAGTTAAGGTTACTTTCAAATGTGACGCCCACAAGATTAAAGGTGTCTTTGCTCTGTAAAACTTGGCCGCTCATAAGTAGAGGATGAGTATTTGATGACTCTTTTCGCGACAAAAAACATGATTGTGTTTTGGATGCATTAAAATGGACGAGATTTTTAGCGCCCCAATCCAATATTAAATTAATATCCTGCGAAAGAGATATCTGCATCGCTCTGCGTTTGTTTTCCAAGTCAGGTTTAGTAATGGATTTAGGAACCTGAAAACTGGAGTGAAGGGTACTATCGTCGGCGAAACTATGAATGGAATTAGTTGTGGACGAGAGAAAATCGTTGATGTGAAGAAGAAACAATGTGGGTGCCAAAACTGAGCCCTGAGGGACTTCAGCATTTACCTGGTGAAAGCTTGAAGAATAGCCGTCCACAATAACTGATATACGACGATCAGATAGATAACTATAGAATCAAGTACAGAGTTTAGTTGAAAGACCATAGGAGGGAAGTTTATTAGGAAGTGCGGCATGCCAGACCTGGTCAAAAGTTGAATTATACTTGAAATATTGTCTTGCATTTTGTTATATTTAGTTGCATTTTTTAAATTTTGAGATTTTACAAGCAAGCAGTTTGGGTTCATCGGCGAGTAATAGAATAAAAAAACAGGCGGTATTAGTCACGCATGTTGGGATTTAGGTAGATCGTCTCTTTTCCTCACATTGCCTATGTGTTATGTTATTTTGCTCAACTTGTATATTAACTTAACGTATGTCCTAAAAGTTTTGGCACAAAATATTTATCGGTTTTTTTTTAATGAAGAAATTTATTTAAACACTAACTAGTTATCATAAATTACAACTCAATACTTAACTAAACTCTACTATCGAATTATGTGGAGTGGCCCATTCTGCTCTACCAGACGCAAATTTCTTCGAATGTCTCTCATGAGGTCCTGGACGGAATTCAGTTCAATTTCTCCTAATTTCTCGTAAATTCGCCGTCTTAATTGTTCCTCATCTTGTGCTTCCCAGCCTCCATGATAAATTTTTCTAGACAGTACAGCCCAAAATGGTTCTGCGTGAAATGTTTTCATTCTGGAATATTCGACAGATTTCAGCTTTGGGTATCCGCCCAACTAACTTGTAGATACTTTTTCTTTTTTCTAATTTATACGACATCTTAAAGCGAAAACTTCAAAATAAATAAATCTCAACTGACAGTAAATAAAGTAAATAAAATGTTGTTTTCAAAGGCAACTTGATATTATTTTGTTTTTGTTAAAATTAAAGACAATGAGTTTTGTGCAAAAACTTTTAGGACATACGTTATATTTGTGATTCTAAGATATTTCGATTAACACGTAATAGTAAGTTTTTTAGGACCTACCTGCATAACATTCAAAAAAAAAAAATGATATGTCAAAGCAGGACAAAGGATTTTCGGATAGTTGGTCAAGATTCCCCACCTTTGAATACCACAGTGTACTACTTGCCACAAGCAGCCTAAATTTTTTAGTTTCTGATGGAAAAACACGTATGCTTCCATTTTACACCTCCAAACTACGGCCGCTTCAACATACCTCTTCAAACCAATTTAAAAGAGATACATAAAAATTAAATAGTTTTATGCTTTATTATTAAACGGATCAACTTAGCTTGACCGGTTAATTTTCTGAGTCAACTTTAGTAATTGGAATTTGACCCGCTTTCTGATGACCGAATGATCTGAAATTTGGTACACACTTTTATTCTTAATAAAAATACAATATAATACATTCTTGTAATTGGTAATCTAGGATGGCTAGAATATAGCTCACTATAAAAAAATCCAGGATGGCTGCCACCACGAAATGGCGGATTACATATTTTCCACTACTACTTCATTATAGGTATCTAATGAAAGGGCTAACTAAAGGCTAACAATACAACTAAAAACTTAAAAATAAATAATATATAAAAAAATGTTAAACGATCTTATTACAATTTTATTACATTATCAATCTCTACTGTGTATCTAATTTGGATAACGTAAATAAATAAAAAGTAATTATAAAAACATGTATAGTGTTAACTGGTCACGAGACACTACAAGGTAATTAAACTCCAGTATGCACTGTTTCTAACTTTTCTATTACTGAAGGCCCGAATAAAATTATAATACAAATTTCTCGTGAAATGTAATTTTCATGAAATTTTTAATTCATTGTGGACACCTACCTTTAGTGCCGGATATTATTTTTAGAGCTTTTGCGATATAAATCAATTCCATTAATAATAATTAGTCTGCCCATGAGAGTAAACTTGTAATCAAATATAGATTTAAAGTGTCTCTAATTTTCAAACATCAACATGGTTTTCCAAAACAAAGATATGCCATGTCAGCGAAAAGGGTTGTATGTAGAATGGAAATTGGTTTTCAGATTCACTGGCTGCTGCTTATGGACACACAAAATAATTTATTTGCATTTAAAAAATATATGTATTTTTCTAGAAATGTTTAAATTATTGATGTGATTTTAAACTAGAAGACTTATTACCTATGACCTATCATAAGTTGCTTTAAATGTGCATAATGACGATAATTTGTATATGTTTCTGACAATCTTATTTTTCCTAAATATGACTCTTTAGCGAAGGTCCCCATTTTTTACTCACATTGAGTATAAAAATATATGTATGTATAATTGGTACGTATAATCAACCAATATTAAAATTATATACATAAAAAAATGCACTTAGCTGTTATGTCGCTTTTGTCATGGCCGACAAATATTCTGTCACAAATCAGGAAACAAAATTCTTGTTTCTATTGATACAAATTCAAAAAAAGTTGTTTTAAAAGTTTTTTTAGTAATATATTAATATTCATAGAAAAAGTATGGTAAGGCACTCACACGAAATACACATTTATTTTCGGTATATCCCTTCCTCGTCTGAAGCTCGTGCTGCAAAAGTCATACTCGTGGAAAACGAGTAAAACCGAGTGACACAGGAGGTTATTACCCCCCATTTTTTTTTGCAGTTTTTAAAAAAGAGACTAATTAAAAAGACTCAAAGACTTCCTTCTCTTGCCCATCGTCGAGCTGTGGGAGATCTATCGCTCTTCTATAGATGCGTTTACGGCTTCTGCTCTGACGAATTATCCAGTATAGTCCCTCCTCTTGCAGCTCCCAACAGAGAAACTCGTGGTGCCGCGCGTATGCATCCCTATACGGTTCAATTGGACAGGCCCCAAACTTCCCATTTCGTTCGTTCTTTTATCCCTAGAGTTTCTAGACTGTGGAACCTACTGCCAGCGGAGGTGTTTCCTTCCCCCCAAATCTTCAAGTTTTTAAGTCCCGTGTTAACAAACTTTCTCTTACCCTGCTTAAGACACCCACGGTACGTTAGTATTTAGGCTTTCAGCCTTGGTGAATTGTCCAATGATAAAAAAAATTACAGTATTACTATAGCATAAATTCCAATCTTTTGTATTATGATGACCTCAAAATCACTTTTGGTTTAACTGGAAGTACCATAGACTTTCTTATTTTTAATACGAGAACCTACTTTTTAAATTTGTATTCTGTATAAAATTATCTTTTAGATTGTAATAAAATTAAATGGGGGTGTTTCCGTTTAAGATGTTTGTTAAATTTTAAATTTTCTTTCATTGATAACATTAAAAACTAAAATAACGAAATCTAAGTAATTAATTAAAAAAATTGAGTATGTCACTATCTCTAGAAGTAAAATAGGTCATTTTTTTCTCTTTTGTATCACAGCCTGTATCATATATTCAAAGCAGAAATAATGGCGGTACTTGATTTTCTATGTCCGGCATTTTAAATAAAAACACCCATAATATATAATTGATAAAATAATTTTATACAGAATACAAATATGGAAAAAAAAGTACGTACTTGTGTTCAAAATAAAAAAGTTTATGGTACTTCCGGTTAAACCGGAAGTGATTTTTAAGGTCATAATAATGACATAAATTATTATTTATGCTATAGTAATAATGTAAAATTTTTATTGGTCCGCAAACGGCAAAAACAAATTGGGGGGTAACAACATTTTGTGTCACCCGATAACGGTTGACACTTGTCTGCGTACGCACATCCCCTAGTGATATTCCAACGTAGTAGTTTTGCAATTGTCGCGGAATTTTTGTTTAGTCATATTTACGTTACTTGTCGAAAATAATATGGATGTTGTTCATGAAAAAAGGGTTAACATTAAATTTCTTGTTAAACTAACAGAAAAAGTCTAATAAGACATTTTTTAAACTTTATAATATTCATAATAACTACTAAACAATCACTTTTAGTTTCAAATTTTTAATTGAAATCCGTCAAAAAACAAAATAACATTGACGGATATTTATTAAATTTTTTAAAGGTTTCTAAAAGTAACGCAAGGTAATTGTCGTTTTAAATTTAAAAATCTTACCATTTTAAAATTTTAAATTTTACTTTACGAGTATTAATTTTATAAGAAGCTCCCAATCAAAACCTAATCTTTAATAAAACCCAATTTTATAATTATCTTACCAACATATTTCAACTAAAGAACATTTCAAAATTCATAAAAAAACGCGTAGTTAAAATTGTAAGGTATTTTAAAGATTGTGTGTTGTTAAAATTTCGTTTTGATTTGGAACTCTTCATACGTATATTTTATAAATATGATTTTTTTAACATTAGGTCGTCGGTTTTCCCGTCACAGAAAGAAATAGTGTATTATACACAAAAAAAAATGTTTTAAATATTATATGTAGAATAAAATCTACATATAAAATTAAAACTTATGCAATACCTCCTTACCTGTTTCTCCTAATTTATATACCATTTTTTGTTTTAATAAACCACACTTTTACGTATTTTCTAGTAGTAGCTTTTTGAAATATAAATTTTACGATACAAATATCAATATTTACAATTGCTTTTTGTAAGATATATAGATGATTAATGTATATCTATAAATATTTTCAGGATTAAAGGGAAGTTGCGTTATAAACCAGCATTATTTATTGTTCCTAATAAATGCGACTGTGATACATACTTTTTGATTTAATTTTTTTTGTCTCTATTATAGTTCGTTAGTATAGTAATAAAATGAACTTTATAATAAAAACACTTTTAAAACCTTTTAAGGGGGTTCTTTTGGACGAGTCTATCGCTAATATTAATTCCGTCATATATGGAAGCGGAATTTTTTACCCAGCCTGTTAATGTCAAATGTTTTAGGTGTCGGGCAAACGCATCACTTTAAGTTTGACAAATTTACCATGCACAATGTTTTACATGCAATTTTTAAACATTGTCCAAAAATCGTAAGGGTTAGTCACGTAGCTCGCCTAGTCCGATACTGAAAACATGTGTTTGAGCTTTATGGTTGTGGTCAACTTCACCGACAAAAAGTAAAGCGTTCGCCCAGTCCAACACACGAATTATTTGATATAGAAAGGAAGCGCCACTTCCATATGTAGCGGTATAAATATTCGTGATAGACTCGACAAAAGAAACCCTCCTAAAAAGGTTTTAATAGTGTTCTTATCATAAGGTGTATTTTATTACTGGCCAAGGGATTAATACCTATAATTCTTTGGTTGGTCCTAGTTTTAAACATAGGCATGCTTGGTAAACTCCCAACATTGAAGCATAAAGAATCTGTGTACCTCTGTATAATTAATGGACAAACTATATTATAGGTCTAGTTTGCCATTGTATGTAATTTGTAAGAACCCACACAAAACAAGTGTCACAATTTAATTACATTGAGTATAAGTAAAAGATGTATTATTATTTTCTGGAGTACATTAAATAATATTAAATTTATAAAAAGACTGTCCACGAATAAAGTTTACAAGAAGACAAATGGATAGAAATCTTAATATTTTAGAAAAAGTTATTTTTAATAAAAATTTTTGCTTGTTAAAAATATATGATATACCAAGAAAAAAATAATGATCATGTATACATGATACGAAAAAACATAAAACATGACTTTTCTCTTTTTTAATTTTTAAGCAAAATATCATGTAGAAAATTTGTTTAAAATAGCATTTTATAGAACTTTATTATTGTTACAGAAGAATTTAAAGGTTTTAAGAAAATAATTTTAAAGTTATTAAAAATTAGGTTTTTTTATTTTTTTTTTAATGAAATGACCTACAATCCTATCATAATTTGGTTTTTCAACACCTGCTTTTCCAAATTTCTACAAAAGACAATTTTTAACCTGTTAACAATGTGATCAAGGTGTTTTCGCCAAATTATGAAGTTTAATATATATTTTTATTATTGTTTTTATCGATAACAAACTTTATTTAAAAAAAATCTTATTACGTTTTGCACAAAAATAAGTAGTAATAACGTAAGGTAGTTTACCCCTGCATAAAATTCATATTTTTTAAGTTCTGCGAACCCTGTATACAAATTTAGAACTTTCTCGTCGTGAGTCATATTTTCTTGCAAGCAAAATTTTTTGTAGATAATGACCTTTGTTGGAAAATTAAAATGTTTGATTCATTTGTTTTCTTGTAAACCCCTTCCGTGAATAGTCTGTATGTTTATTTAGTTTATTTCTTAATAAACCACCCGAAATGAATATTGTTATAATTTTGCATCAACTTTAAATTACTTTTTTTTGTTTCGTTTAAATAGTTGCAATTTCTTGCGGGTCGGTATAATTGTTGTAAATTATGGGCTATGCCAGGGCTTCCCAAACTGTGTGGTAAAGTGAAGTGCAGGTACTATAGAAAAAATCGATAGCAATGAAATATATTTTCTTAAAATATAAGGTAAAAAGTTTTTTTTGGTTTGTCTATTTTTTTAGATTTAGACAAAGAAATCAATTTATAATTGATGTTTAAGTTCTAGGTGAAATGATACAGCGTACAGCGGAAGAAGCACAAAGTAAAGTAGAACTGAAACTTTTTACCTGAAAACCTATTTTTGGCTCTTTAATATTTATTGTCCATCGCAGGTAAGGGCGTCGTAAACAAAAAATAGGTTTTTCAGGACGTCCACTACCAATAAGTTTGGAAGCTCCTGGGCTATGCAATTAGTATCAAAATTGTTATCCAACTAACATTTACATTGGAATTATCTAGCTAACAAAGAAGAGTAAAAGCAAAATAAGATAACACACACAGACGTTGTTTTCTAATCGCAATTACCAGAATATTTTTTGACATATAAATACAAACCATACTTTTAGTTTAATTACTCTATGAAGACTGGGCTTTGTCCATTTAAAATAAATTGCATTACAGCTAGTAATAAATGTTTAGGTGTTTCTTTTGGTTTCTTTTTCTTTTATTGGTAGTTCGTAACCTAATAAAATGAAGCTTTAATTGGAAGTCTGTATTTCTGATCAATAATAATAATAACATAAAAATAGAATGATTTGTATAATATTTAGGCTGCATAAAACTTCTTTAGTTTATTTTGTAAGGTATAAAATAAATAATTGTTTTACGGTAATTAAAATTATATCGAATATTATTTTAAAATTTACCTACATTTGTATTTTTAGTTTGCAGTTTAAAAACGTAATTTTTTGACCCTTTTAATAATGCGGTTTGGTTGATCGTTATTATGAGGGTAAACTATTTTATTTTAGTGCACTATGTAAAGGGTTTACATTTTTTTAAGTTTGACTTTTAATTTATACTTTAAAATAGTGTTTTCTTTAATGCAATGTTGTGTTAATGTATGTTTGTGGAAAACAAATTGTATGCAACACATGCATTAAAACATAAGAATTATATTTTAACCTACAAAAAGTAAATGATGTTGTTTACCTGGAACCTCCACACTAACTAGTTTCGCCTGCCTCACAGGTAGAGGTAGGTCGTTTACGACTGATCCGGGTCGAAGATGCGGACCTTTAGACCAACCCATGTGGGCCGGGTCCGGAAATATAGGCACCCGAATCCAAAGTTAGTGACATTAAGCGAATATCCCCTGTCAACAAACTCCCTCTTACCTCGCTTAAGACACCCACGGTACGTTAGTATTTAGGCTTTTAGCCTTCGTGGTTTGTTCAAAGATAAAAAAAAACTTATGTTTAGGTAGTTTAAATAGTGTTTAGTTATTAAAAAAGAAAAATACATAAATAATTATATTATTGTAAAAGTGAGGACTTCTTTTTGCTCTTTGGGTACAATTTTTTTTATGTTGGCTCTTTTTCAGCTGGGTAGGCCCTATCATATAATTCTTAAAGGTCCAACTAACTTAAGATCCGTATCACTGACCTGAATCCCTTAACTGATTCAGATCCGTTGATTCGAATCCTCAAAAAGGCCCGCTTTTCCCAGCACTACTCACGGGACTTATTAAAGTGGCTGTATCGTTTCATGGTAAATAACACGAACAGCAAGAGTCTTTAAAAGTGCAAAAGCGAGCAAGAGCAGACAACAGCAAGCGGCATTCTGCATCCGTAATCGCCCGGTGAGTACGGACTAGCAAGCGAACAATCGTTTGTTTGTTCGCGTTTGGAAATTGACAGAAAGGCGGTACATCAAAAGAATACTTGTTCATGCCGATGTGCACGGGATATAATTCTTAAGAAATTTTCTTGCTTTAGTCACTTCGCTGTATACTCACTTCCGGACGATGATAGTAAATTTGCACTTATAGGGTTTTTAAATATCCACGGAAAAAAATCGAAAGGCGCTGTGTGCTATAAGAGTGTAGCACAAAAGTTGTGTTAAAAAGCGTAGTTTAGTAGTTTATTATTGACCTTCTAAGTATATTTTTTTCATTAGGTTTCTGTTATGAAAATCAACGAGTCCTAAAGTCTTTTTAGGTAAATGATAGTAGCTTACAACAGTAACCAAAATGAATCTTGACTACATTTTACGTATATTACTATTAAAAATGTGGTAAATTACAATAATTTTTCTAATGGTAAATAATTTTGTTTCTATCATTTTACAATATGATTGTAGCAATAATTGACAGAGCTCACTGATAATACTTTTAAGCAACAGTAACTACAGATTTAGCGAACGTTTACATTAGGTTTGTTCCAGCAGACTGTCAGAAATGTTTGCAACCGTTCGGATTCTGCGCACGTCAAATTTGTCGTTCCAGCAGTGCCATGTTTCTAACATTATACAATTGTTTGTTGTTCCAGCAGTAGTTTTAAGATGTTGGAAACATGTTGGAAACTGTTTGAAAAGTTTACAAACTTTCTTCAAACATTACTGACAATTTTTAACATAACCTTGTATTGACGTATAAGCAGTATGCACGCCTTGTTTATTTTTTCATTCCAGCAGAAAACTGTTGCCAACATTTCTGACTAATGTTTGTAACAATTTCTGCGTTTTATGATTGTTGCTAACATGTTTTCAACATTCTGCTGGAACAAACCTATTATCGCAGATATTAGTTATAAGTTGTGTTATAAATTAAAAGAAAATTGGCGCCGTGCCTTTTTCAAAATGCTGATTATTGCAAAATGTGAAACGTAAAATTTAACGATTTTTCTATTACCTGATAGTCACTCAGCTGGAATCTGGAATGGATATAGTACAATATATAATCCGAAATCCGACCGCGGTCACTCTTGCATGTCTCGTGTTTGTTATTTTTACTGCAAAATTGAAGCATTGATTAGCAAAAGGCATAGCACATTTTTGCCCATATGGAAAGTATTACGTTTAACAATTATAATTTATCACTCTGTACAGTAACATGAAATTCTGCTACAAAAGTATTAAATACTACTGCACATTATTTGCTACAAAAACAGGGCAAGTTTTCGTACAACGTGTACCTGGGGCCTATAGTGCTACACATTGTTACGGTGCGGTGTAGGTTACAATTGCATGAATATTTATCAGATTTTTTTCCGTGCCGGATCAGCTAAATAACCTAATACATAGGCAGTGTAAGGAAAAGAGACAATCTAACGTAAATACCCTAATGTAAACATTTCTGATTGGACTGTCGAAATAATATACGAAAAAGAAATATCCTTTTTTAGAGAGTTAAGAGTGGCACCTGGGGCAGGGAACAGTTTCTTGCACCACCGTTGTTCTTTTTTGGTATAAATTTTTGGATTAATTTTTTTAATATAACTTTACGTTTTTTATACCTGATCCTTTTCATGCTAAAATTAAAATCATGTTTTAAATAGTGCCTGCTTAAACAACGTTTTTGGGATGAGTTGCATTGAAAGTATCGCTTACTAATGAAGTGTTTGCAACTAACTTCGGTCTCAATTTAATTAGAAACTTACTATAAAAAAGCTTGCAACAGTTAAAATTATATAAGTTAACGTTCCACAAAAATTAAAGCGCATTACCTAAAAAAACACGTTTGGCACTGTTTAATTTACATTTAGGGACAAGGTTTCAAACTGTTTTCCTTAAAATATAAGGTTAAACGCTGACACTCCACATTTACGTAAAAATATAGCTAAATCAATTTCCCGGGTACACAACTGTGTCCCAGATGCGACTGTTAACTGTTAACTAAAGATTTCTTTTTTGTTCATTATTTCGACTTTATTATTATTTGGGGAATAATTGTTATTTATTTTCTTAGAAAAATGCATATTCTCTACACTTAAAAGTAAAAAATTATATATTTAATTTTTGTACTCAATATTTTTAAAGTTTAAAGGTTTTTCATTGCAATTGCTTAAAAATAAATAGATGTAAGTCCTACAATTGTTTGGGTATAACTTTACTTTTATATTTTACTTCATTTCTTTACCCAAAGAACAGTAAAGAGCACAAAGCTTGTTTTAGCCATTTTACTCTTTGTTCATTAGTCGGTTTCCATGTTAACCGCCTAGTGAGACCGTCAACCTCTATTAGTCTACCTTTTTTTTATGTTAAATAAAAAATAAAATAGGACCAAAATTTAAAGTTTCTTTTATCTAAATTTAAAGTAGTTAGTTCTGAAAGCTACATATTTAAATTATTTAAAACTTTTGGTGGTTAAAATTTAAAATAAAGTTAATTTCATACATCGTTGTAGATTAGCTAATGAGGCTTGATTTGTTATTATTAATTGTATATATTATATTTATTAATGTTTATAAAAAAACAAAAGACTACCATTTTAAAAAATTGAAAATTTATGTGGAGCTTCAAATCAAAACGCAGTTTTTGATAAAATACAATTTAAGGAGTATCTTACAATTTTACATTGCGTTTTATTATTTATGTTTAAAATTTTTTGCTATTAAAATATACTTGATTATAAATATATAAATATAACATATTTTGATTAAAAAGTTTTTAAAATTCATAAATAGACAACGGGCAGTAAAAATTGTAAGGTATTCTAAAAACTGGGTTTTATCAAAAACTGCGTTATGATTTGGAGCTCCTCCTTCGTGACAATAGGTCAATCCACGCTCTTTATCATAATGATAAAACAATATAATGCATTATGGTGAATTATTGGTAGAATTAGTATATAGTAATAGTACGATGAAAAAATGAGGTCAAAAATGATAGGGGTGATAGCGTGAGACAAAATAATGTTAGTACTTCATATAAAAAAGTTCCATCGCATTTTATTAGAAAGAAATTTACCTTTAAACTTGGTATTTAAAAAATATTAACTTTTATTATAAATTATAACGTTTAAAATGTTGCCACAGTACCAATATTATTTGAGCAGCTAAACGGCTTTTTAGTAAGTCGGAATTATACATAGTGTGACGGTTTGATTTTTTTTTTCATTTAATATATGTATTTTTAACACATGTAACAAATTCGACTATTTGCTATGATTGTTTAATTCCGTCATTATTTTCGTACAAAAAGGTATACCCTATTTATTTTATTTTTTTAAAGAAAATTAGTAAAATATGGTAAAATTATAAAAACAGTCTTTATCTGCATTATACAGTTTAACAGGCTTAAAAATTCCATTTTTTATAATTTTACCACATTTTAGTGATTTAAGAAAAAATTGAATTTTATAGTAAATACAAAATTCTGGTATGTCAGTATTTTAAACGCGATTTTATAAAAAACGGTTTTATATATCAATTTAATTAAAGTTTACCTTCTTTGTACCAAAAAAGATAAAGGAATTAAACGGTAAAAGCAAAATGTTTAATTTTACTCCTGTGACAAAAATGCATACATAAAATAAAGAAAAAGACTTTTCTCACCCTGTGTAATCCCGATTTACTAAACAGCCGTTTACCTATAGAAAAAATCAGTATTATAGAATATTTAGTTGCCCAAATATCATTGGTACTGCGGCACAGTTCCAAAGTTATAATTAAAATACGTTTTTTTTATTTAACTGAAGGTCAATATCTTTCCAACAAAGCGTGATAAAACTTTTTTTTGTATAAGGTACTAAAATTATTTTGTTTCACTCTATTACAAAACATAAGTCAAATTTAAAACATGACTTTGACTTTGCAAACACCAGCATTCTTACCCAGGATCAAAACTATCAGAAACTTTTAATTAAAGAAATGATTTATATAAAGAAAGAACAACAAGCTGTCAATGACCAACAAGATCTGAGAAATCTAAGCGAAATTTACCAAAAATACCACAAACTGTATAATATTTCAACAAAATGTCTCTGTCTGTATTATAAAATAGTAAACAAGAAATATATTAGACGCGTGCGCTTTTGTCCACCCTGTTGTAAAAATATTATCAACATTCTTCCCAATTAATCCCTACAAACTTAATTTTTTCATCACATTGGCAACACTGTCACATGCATAATGTACACATTTATGACAATACAAAGCTCAATAAAATTGTGTGCATAACAATGTTGCCCGTTGTCAAAAACATTCCCTTAAATTACGTGAGATTAGAGCGGTAATATTCTTTCTTAAGATGATGATTTAGGAAGCAAACAATTTTAATAAAATGTATCATATTATTTGTATTTTTAAAATAGTTAATTTTTTATCTCCCACTCCTGCGGACTAAGAGGGGATTTATTCGACGCAAGACAGTTTTTAAAGATAATCGTACAAACACACAAAACATAAATAAAAACAACTTCTATATAAAGTCCACAAAACACCATGCACATTTTGTTTTATTTTAAATATTTAAATTTAAAGAGTCCCATATCATACATTATCTACCATAGTTTCATCTGCATACATTAATAGATTAATAAATTTAATCAATTAATACATATAAGATAAAACTACTTAAGATTATATATAATGCAAATATTTTTTAAAAATTTTATAGTTAAAAGTTAAAGAGTTATTATGGTTTATACATTTTTTGTTTTTTTCAATTATTTTTTTTAATCATCCTGTTTAATAAATAAATAGATTTTTAATAAGTACGTACAATTACGACTTATTTGTATAAGCATTTTTAAAAAATTACAATATAATAATACCCTGTATAAAAGTTATAAATACATTATTCTGTCTCTTTTTGATAATGTGGATTTTGAATTATAGTTTATAAAAATATGTTTATTACATAATAAATTTAAAAAAAAAATTTAAACGAATTACAAAAATATAAATAAGTTTTTTGAAACACTCTTTATATTTAAATTATATATTTTAATATTTTTCACTTATGCATATACTTTACAATAAAGTTTAATTCAATTCTAATAAGAAACAAAGGAAAAAAATATATTTTTTTGAAAACAAAATCTTATTAATTTTTTGAAACACCCTGTATACTTAAAATATACAATTTAAAAAAGTATAGTCTTTATATATCTTTTGTCCAATATTAATTTTAATAAGTTCATAAATAAAGTCACTATATAAATTTCAAATTTCAAATTTTAAAGTTAGGTACAATCTTTTTGCCTCACCTTGTATATTTATTTTATATATTTTTTTAAATTTTCATTTAAGTAAGTATATTTCCAATTTTTTTTTAAACTGTAGATTGAATAATAGCGGAAAAATAACTCATTTTTACATTTTCCCAATTATCTTCTTTTTGAATCACCCTGTATATATTTTTTAGAAACTCTATGCTAGTATACATAAGTAAAAAATAATATTTCTCTAATCACAATACTACCGCTAAAATTAAATATCAAATTTTTAAGTTAATTTAACTACTTTTCCTAACACACTGTATAGATTTTTTATATGCAAGAATAAACTTATTCATACTAGGTATCTACTACAAAAATTTTATTTAATTATCTCTAATAGCACAGATGTCACAGACATTTTAAATTTTGATCATTTTTATTTTACTTTTCACACGCCGTGTAGAGAGTGCGGAAAATTGTTTTTACACATTTTCCTAAATTACTTTGGAGACCTATAAAATGAGAAAAACCATTTTTTTTGCCTTTTTTTCAACCTGTATACAGTATTTTTTTAATGTTACGAAAAAATCGATCAATTTTAACCAAGCTAAAAGTCAACTGACAGCCCAATATTTTTTATCTAAATCTTATAGATTTCAATAGTAGTCATAAATAACACTATCGCCAAAGCCGCCTAGTGCGAATTTGACTAACAAAAAAATCACGATTTTTGGGCAAAAATGTGTATTTTTTTGGAAACGTATTTTTCATCCATTTGTAGGTGTTGTGGAAAAAACTGTAAATGGGTTTTTAAAAGACAAATAAACGATCTAAAGGATGGCGCAAAGACGTTTTACCAATTTTAATTAATAAAGCGACGATTTTAGGGTAAGGTCGACACTTTCTTATTAAAATTAAAAAATTCATATCTTTAAAAGTATTTACCCCAGCGATTTAAAATTTTGATATATTGTAGTGCAAATAGTGGACATTATGCAAGAATTATTTTAGAATTTTAGCCAAAATAGTTTTTTGTAATTAAATATAATGTAAAAAAACGTCCCATTTTTTAACAAAAAAATTAAAAAATTTAAACTTTATAAAACACGCTGTATAAATACCAAAATTATGCTAGATATCTTATTTTATAGAACTTTTTAAAAAGAATCCAGTGACGTCTGCGGTTTTTAATTCAAAAATTTCCTAAAGAAAATAAAATATTAAACAGAAGACCATTTAGGGACTTTGTGCCAAAAAGACGATCTTTTATAATCCACTAACCGCATACCGATTGGTGAAACCGTCGGTTATTAAGGCTCAAAGTCGGTCAATTTTTTCTTACAAAAACGTAAATAACTTTTTTTTCTATTTATCCGAATGAACCCAAAAACAATAGGGTTCTGAACGGGACCATTTCTGACCTGTTTGCAAAATTTCTTTCGATAAAATAAAACCCTGATGAGATAATTGATTACGTTCACCTCGATTTTTGAAACGTCACATTTTTTGCCAAACCCTGTATTTAACTTTCTTTAATTGTTTTAGGTCGAACCAAAATGGGCATTTAAAAATGTGAGATGTCATTGGATATAACTAGTTTTGAATTTTTGGAAGTGTTGTAAACCCGCTAAGTACAAGGCCGTTTCTGGCAGGGGTGCAGCTGATGGACTTGCACAAGAAGACAAAAATTAGAGGGCGGCATTTAGCCAAATTAACAACGGCAGCTCTTCAAAAATATTTATGAAAGAAAAAAAGGTTGAATACTTCAATAAAGGACTTGCTTTTCAAAAATTTTAATACCTCAATTTTCTTCTAGGGGCGTACAATAATTTTTTGTCAAGGGCGAAAGTCACCCTAGAAACGGTCCTGGCTAAGTCCATATGTGATATTGTTGGGAAAAACCCAAACAATTATATTATACCCTTAAAAAGCACGTTAAAGTAATTGTTTTTCTCTTTATAGTTTGACCATTCCTTTTTTTCAAGGGTTTTTATAGTAGTTGTTAGACAATTCCACAAAATATGTAAACCTTTTAAAAGAGTAGAATTTTTACCTGGGAAAGCCTAACAAATACCGGTAGCTCTGCCCATTTTTGGTAATACCAAAAATATTCCATTAGATTAGTTGTAAATTTAGTTCATGAGTCTACGTCAAAAAAAATTGTGACAGGTGCCCCATTAAGTGGCCAATTTTTTCTGAAAATTTCAACTTTCCATCTTTTACTGTTTTTTCGTTATGAATTTTTTCTGACAAAAAGCGACAAGAACCCAGTGACAACGAAAACGGCGTCACATATATATTCGCGCTGGGCGTCGAATATAATAAGTTCAACCAAAGTAAGGCAGAAAAACAATCTCTTTTTTATTTTAATGATAAAAGGATAACATAAAAATAAAAACCTTCATGCTTCCTTATGAAAAAAGAATTCCTACAACAAAATACTCTTTTATTTTTATTAAATCAAAATAAAATGTGAGCCTATAACAATCTTTTTCGTGGTACGTTTCTATAGTTTCTATAACTCAGCTCACTACGCTGAGCAAAACGTCAGATGTTTGTTATGTATTATTTATATACCGGGTGCCCACGAGATCACTTTCCGGCTGCAATTTTTTAATTTCATTATCGATACTAACGAAATTTGGTAGGGTTGTTAGACAAACAAAGAGTCATTTTTAGGTGTATACGTTAGGCTTTTTGCCACTTCCGGTTTTACCGGAAAGGACTGGAACTTTTGATTTTTAAATCACCAATATACACCCTGTATATTTTTTGTTTTTTGATTTTTTAGATAATTTTTAGTCGGAATACAATATTTTTTAAACAAATTTTAGTCGAATCTAATTTTTAAATAAAATTTTTATTTTTCATCTAGAGTGCCATACTCACTCTAAAATCACTCCTGATACTTTACTTACCTTCAGAAAAATACGAAATCGATTTTATCTTTTTAAACTGTTTTACTAGATGGCTTCTAAACTTTTTAGTCTTTTTACCTTCGCTTAAAAACCAAAATAGGACCATATCACTTTCATAATATTTCTAAATGCAGTATTTTAATGCGAATCCAACGATGTAAGACACTAAGACACTTTACTTCATTTTCTTCTAGAAAATAATATTTATTATGTAAATAAATGATTTTATTTTTGTTTACTGAATGGCGTCCGTAGTAATTTATCGCATTATGCCATGAAAACAGAAACTAATAGAATATGTTGTAAAAACAATTGCTTGTGTTTCGTTTAAAGTTTAAGAAATAACTATATATTTTTAAGTTAAATTTGGTATTGGGATAATTTTTATTAATACCAAATTTATTCCAATATTATTTTAATATCGTAGGAAATACATAAACATAAACTAATGTATTTATTTCTTAAACTTTTAACGGAATACATGCAATTGTTTTTACAACACATTCTATTAGTTTCTATTTTCATGGCAACTGCGATAAATTACGACGTACGAGATTCAGTATCAAAAAGATCATTTATTTACATAATAAATGTTATTTTTTAAAAGAAAATGTGGTAAAGTGTCTTAGTATCTTACATCGTTGGATTCCCATTTAAATCATGCATTTAGAAATATTATGAAAGTGATATGGTCCTATTTTGGTTTTTGGCTAAGGTAATAAAACTAAAAAAGTAAAGTTTAGAGCCCTTTAGTAAAAAAGTTTAAAAATATAAAATCGATTTCGTATTTTTCTGAAGGTAGGTAAAGTATAAGGAGTGATTTTAGAGTGATTATGGCACTCTATATGAAAAATAAAAATTTGATTTTAAAAGTAGATTTCACTAAAATTTGTTTAAAAAATATACATGGTGTCCCATTTAAAAATCAAAAGTTCCAGTCCTTTCCGGTAAAATCGGAAGTCGCAAGACAAAATGCCTTTATTTTTAATAATTTAGCAAACTGTCAAAAAAAGAGGTTGATAAATGAGAATTCCATATGATCTAAAATTTCAAATACATTTTTTAGTGTCAAATTTTTTAGGGATTGTTTTACATCCGTTTTACGTAAGTTACCTTATTTTAATACAACACAATTATTAATGTTAAATACATTTAAATTTAAAACTTTAAAACCAGACAAATTACGTATAAAAGGCGGAAAACATGAATAAATTATTATGATACTAATTTGTTTATTATCATTTCATGTAAATATTTAGATACAGGATTCTCATTATTTCACATTTTGCTAAATTACTAAAAATAGAGGCAGTTTTTCCTTGGTCCATTTTCACATTTTTGAAGTTTTTGGAGTCCCTGTACAAAACAAAACAACTTTCTTACCGTGGATCTTGTTCTTTTAAGAAGCAAAAGCAGTAGTTGTCATACACGACATTCTTAAACATTTAAATGTTTGATCTATTTGTCCTATTGTAAAGTCCGTCCGTGGACAAACTGTATGTATATTAAACTGTTAAACATAAAAGAACTTTTTTATATAATTTATTTAAGGTGCTAGAGCCTATAAAAACAAAGAAAGCAGGAAAAATTTCCTACAAAAGCAATTTAATTTATCCAACAACTGTAAAACGCAGACCGCACTAATTCAAACTTAGTTATCCCAAAGGGATATATCCGTCGTCGAAACAGGGAAGGGTTGCGACGAATAAAGGTTGAAGATTGATAATTAGATTTATTGCCGGTTCTATCTCTCACGATCGGAAAGTTGAAATATTGGTCAGTGAAAAATCGATGTAAAATTAATAATACTTTTTATTACATTCTGGACACTTTAGGCTGCTTTAAAATATTTTAATTTAATTTTTTTTTATCATATTGGTCATTATTTTTATAAACTTTTAAAAATAAAATAATTCTGCAATGTAGTTTAACTTTTTTAAATTTTATTTAAGAAAAAACTTTTGATGTCTTATTACTGAAAAAGTGGTGTTTGTCCAAAAGAATACATACGACAGATATTTCTTTGTAATTTTACCAACAGTTGTTGTCATATAGACAAATAGTATTAAAGCAAAATATGTGTTAAATATTATGCTAATATGCCAGCTATATATATATATATATATATATATATATATATATATATATATATATATATATATATATATATATATATATATATATATATTATATATATATATATATATGTATATATATACTATACTAGATGTATTAAAAGTATTACAATGGTTAATTTGTTTTTAAACTAAGGGCTATAGAAACAAAGTAATAAACTAACAAAACTTTATATTTATATATATGTACACATCTTGACCCAGAACAAAAAGGCAGTAAACAAAGTAAGTTAACAAGTGACGTCTGATTTGGCCATACTAAACAAAATTGGTTGTGAAAATATTTCAGCAAAATGTCAAATAAAAGAGGTTTTTAGAATTAAATGAAAATCCCATATCTCCAATTTCAAATACATTTTTTTCTAAGTGTCAATTTTTTAAAGCTTGATTAACATCCTTTTTATGTAAGTTACCTATATTTAATTTTTATAGTGCACCAGCTCAATGTGTCCGAGGTAATTAATAATAGCTTTTCTGTAGAATGCCCCGTATAAACATAACTTCACAATATTACTCTCTTTTTACAACTAAATGTACTTTTTCAAAAATCATTTAAATAATTGCAATTATTTTAAAAGTTTAAGTGTTTCAAAACGCTTTTAAATTGCTTTTAGAGTCATTTCATTGTGTTAAAAATATTTTCCAAAATCCAAATTGTAACTAAAATAAGATTTGTTTTAAGAGTAGAAAAAATTAGACAAGACTTTAATAAAAAAATTTAGTTACCTATTTATCTATTAAAATATTTTTTAAATGTCTACAAAAATGAGTTTTCTTTAAAATAAGAAAAAAATAACAATAGAGGCTCAAAAGTCTTGTGACATCAATTTTACAATGCCTGTCAAGGACAAAGGCAGTTATTTATGTCGCAAAAGTTGCTAAAAAGACACATTTCTGCACTTTTACAAGAAGTGTTTATTTTGTCGAAAATAAAAGAGCATCTTCCTGAAGCTCTTACCTAAATTTTATTAGCTCAAATAACTAAATAACTTTTTATTTGATTTAGGTATTACTGCAAAAAATACAAAATATTTATAAAACTGGTATATAAATCAACTATGTTAAATGTCAAAATTTATTTCTTTGATGGTGGTAGACAATGTTAGTTTTATAATAAAACTTTTTCTGGGACTTCATTGTCTTTATTTTCAACTGATACACGACGTTTCAGATGGTGAATATCTCCAACCGTTTACAAGTGAACTAAAACAACTTCTACGAAACTACGACTTTTATGTATACTATCCGTTGATCACCGAAGCTTGGCCGATTTTTCATGGTTAAGCAGCGACTGCCACATATTTCATATGTCGATACTTGGCAAATATGTTTTTGTTGTTTAAAATTACAGCAGCTCTTTTAAATTTTCTCCTTTTTCAATGTTCTTCCTTGTGAATACCTTTTTAGTGGTCTTTTTGTTTCCCTAACGTATACTTTACCAGATTCACAGGAAATCTGGTAAATACAGTTGATATTTGATGTTTTTTTTTTTTTTGGACAAACCACGAAGGTTAAAAGCCCAAATACTAACGTACCGTGGGTGTCTTAAGTGAGGTAAGAGGGAGTTTGTTGACACGGGACTTAAGTACTTGAAGATTTGGGGGAAGGAAAGACCTTCGCGGGTAGCAGGTTTCACAATCTAGAAACTCTAGGGATAAAAAAACGAACAAAGTGAGAAGTTCGGAGCCTGTCCAGTTGGACCGAATAGGGATGCATACGCGCGGAACCACGAGTTTCTCTATTGGGAACCGTGAGTGGAGGAACTATACCGGACAATTTTTCAGAGCATAAGCCATGGAACTCCCTATAAAAAAGCGATAAATCCCCCACAGCCCGACGATGGGCAAGAGAGTGAAACCTTTCTGTAAGTGAAGGATCATTAATGAGACGAATAGCTCTTCTTTGAATAGAATCCAGAATGCTTAGCGTTATGGGGGACGCAATGCCCCAGATATGAGAACAATATTACAAGGATGGTCGGATTTGGGACACATATAAAGTGTATAAATTAGAAGCGGAAGCGTTGTTGTCCGGTCTTGTTATAGTCAAAATGCTTCTTAAAGTGGTTTGAGATTTAAATGTTTTTTAATGATGTTGTACTTAGTGGCAAATCTGCAGATCGTTTCTGGGATTCCTTTAACATACGGAATTGTCATGAATGTTTAGTCCTGTTAAGTCTTGTTCATGTCAGTGGTTTTTTTCTTGTTTTTATATTTGTCTATTGTTTTCTTTATTATTTTTTCATTGTATCCATTTTGTTTAAGATCTCCTTTTTAGTTAGTTATCTCATCCTGTTAAGATTTCTTTCTTATGACTCCTTGTTTAGTTTCAGAGTTTTGGTGTACTTATTGTCCAGTGTTACAGGTTTTTCTGTATACCGAGGTTTGTATTTCTTTATTATGTTTTTTAACTAAGACGTTCAGGAAAGATAGAGCCGAGTTTTGTTCTTTCTTCATTGTAAAGTTTATACTAGGTTAAAGGCCATTCAGATGTTTTAGGAAGCCTTATAGTTCTTTATTATTACCTGTCCATACAATAAAAGTATTGTTAATAAACCTTAGCCAAACTTTTCATCATTCCGTGCATAAAACCCATTTTTTACTTGAAAGTAGGAACTACGCGGGCACAGTGTAGTGCGTTCTGGTAACGTGTCATCTGAACATTATACAGGGTGTTCGGAAATTTTAAGGGGTCATTCTGCAATAAAAAATAATATTGGTGAGACCTTTGACAAAATGTCGAAATCAATCTGGTTACCAAGTTACAGGGGTTAAAAGTTCAATTTTTATTTTTGTTTTTCGCCATATTGCATTTAGTTTCTAACCAATCTAGTTGATATTTGGCAAACAAATCGAGATTTATAGATTTTAAAATGTTAAGATAAAAGTACTTTTTTTAATACCGCCAGAGGGCACTTTACCTGAAACTAAAAATTTATTTACATCATAACTTTTATTTTGACTATATCGCAAAGCTGGGGCGCCATTTTATAGACAAACAAAAACTTAAAAAATAAGGTACTTCTTATTAAAGTCGATAACCCCACCGTTTAGGCACCAATTGACATCAAAGTTTTTATCGATTTTAATCAAATTACCTACATACATACATGATGTCCAGTAAGTCAACCGACAAACTTTACGGGGCGATTCTATAACTGAAAATAAGAAAATAACTTAAAATAAACGTATGTCCTAAGCGTCTTAGATTTGGAACTACGGGGTGTTAAAAATAAAAAAAAATCTTTTTTCTTTAATATTTAACAAACCCTAGTTCAAAAATTAAGACGTTTAGGTCATCTGTTTATATTAAGTAAGTTTTCGGCTAAGTTACTGATCACCCTGTATGTATGTAGGTAATTTGATTGAAATTGATAAAAATTTTGATGTCAGTTAGTGGCTAAACGGTGGGGTTTATCGACATTAATAAAGAGTACCTTACTTTTTAACGTTTTAGTTGTCTATAAAATGGCGCCCCTTGCTTTGCGCTCTGTCAAAATAAAAAAGTTATGAAGAAAATAAATTTAAAGTTTCAGGTAAAGTGCCCTCTGGCGGTATTAAAAAAGTACTTTTATCTAAAAATTTTAGAACCTGCAAAGCTTGATTTGTGTGCCAAATGTCAACTAGATTGGTTAAAAAAATGCAATATGGTAAAAAAACAAAAATAAAAATTAAACTTTAACCCCTGTAACTGGTAACCATGGAGATTTCAACATTTTGTCAAAGGGCTTACTAACATTATTTTACAGTGCTTGGTAACCAGATTGATTTCGACATTTTGTCAAAGGTCTCACCAATATTATTTTTATTGCAGAATGACTCCTTAAAATTTCCTAACGCATATTCCGAAAACCCTGTATAACCGCGCAGGAATCTCTACAAGATGAGATAACTAACTTAACCAGGGATTTTAAACAGAATGGATACAATAAAAAAATTAAAGAAAACAAAAAACAAATATAAAAACCAGACAAAAACCACCGACTCAAGATTCAATTTATTTTTTTTTAATTGGACACTTTGTATCTTACAAATGATCAAATTTTCAACCAAGATGAGTTGGGTTAAAAGAATATTTTTAGAAACAATTTTTACACACTTTTTAAAGAGACCTGGGTGGCCTAAATAAAGCATAAAAATGCAAAGGAAATGTTTATTGATGTTTAATGTGAAATAAAACATTTAATCCAAAATATCTCAGAGTCGGTGGCTTGTAGCGATTTTTATCAGGTATATCTTATTTGTGCAAGAAATATGGTAGAATTAAAATTATCTACTGGAATCATAATATACCGAGGCAAAAAAGTAATACCACTTTAAACAAAAGCAAAGTACTGCAGGTGGCTTTCTCTACAATTAACAGCAAAAATATGAGTAGATTTTGATTTATCACTTTAAGAAAACTCCTTATACTTAGTTTTGTTAAAAAAATCAATATTAAATAAAATATTTAAATATAACTTAAATAAAATAAAAACTTTAAAACCCTGTATCTCGCAACCGATTAACATTTTAACTAAGGTAGATTGTATTAGATCGGTATCTTTTGGACCAAGGAGTCCTTAGTAGCATTTTGTACAGACCTTTTAGAGACACCCTGTATAGCGTGTTTTAGGATAGATGTTAAAATAGAATAAATGGACCATACATTTTAAAACATTCTTGTGGTAAAACTGGTCGCATTGTCCAAAACTAATAAATATAAAATTTTAGTCCAATCGGTAATACATAGGGCAAATTATAGGTTAAAATATTTTGACTAAAAATAGGCCCTTAAAGTATTTCGTTAAAATTTTAAAACACCTTATATTTTTAGTCCACCTAGGCTGTTACTGATATTTTGTATGTTATTCGTGGTAAGAATTATAATGCTCCTAAATCATAGTGCCTCTTATTTCTTTTATTTAATTGAATCGTATGAATAAAAATGAACTAAGTGCATATACTAGAAGTATACGCATTTAGTAGTATTTCCTTCAAATAAAAGTATCTACTACAAGTCGAAGTAAATACTACGAAATTTTCTATAAGCCTTAGTAAGGAAAAATCAAAATATAAGCTTCATATTATAGTACCTACCTCAGTTTTAAAGTAAATACTTAATGCTAACAATTGAACTATTGGTACCTACTTTATTTTTATTCATACCATCGATTATTATCTTTAATTTTTAATATATGTCACATATTAAATAAAAGTTTTTAAAACTTCAACCAAGCCAAAAATTTATTTTTTCTGCCATTGAGTTTCCTCTTTGATTCTTTTTCCATTATTAAATTTAAAATTGCTTTTTAAAACTAAATTACTTTAACATCCCCTTTTCTGTAATATCGTTATGTACCGTTTCATATTATAAAAGCAATATTTCAACGGAAAAGTTCATAACTCTTTGGAATATTTGGATTTGTTCACGGTTCGTTGAAAAAATCCCTGTAAAGTAAACGAACTTTTATTTAAAAGCAAAATTTCAGTTCAGAAAACAAATAAGTTTATTTTTTTACATTTTATAAAATTAAAGCAATTGAAATATTACGAATTATAGCTCTTTTCTGATTTAAATGCCGTAGAAGCAAAATAAATAATGTTTTTTGCAGACACTGTCAGCTTTTACGATTCTTATACTGAAATAGTATATTACATTACAAGTGTGGAAAATGACTAATTTCACACGAGTGGGAATATTGTAGCACGAGGCGTTAGCCGAGTGCGACAAACCCACGAGTGTAAGAAAGTCATTTTCACACGAGTACTGTACACTATTTTTCCTACGACCACAAATTATTCACCAAAAAATAAATAAATTAAAGTTTGTCTGTTCAGAAAAAATAAAAAACAATTGAGAACTTTGCAACACTAGGGTGATATTTACTTTGCAACACTAGTGTGATATATACTTTTTCTCACTGCTATATTATACTGTTTTGACAATATTTTTACATCGAAAATCACCTACCTAGAAGCATTATATAACTTTTATCATTTTGGAATTTAAAAAGGCCCTCACTTAATAAAAATTGTATGGTTTTGTTAGGTAATAACGCTAATAGTTTAATACGGTTTTCTGCTATTATAAGGGTTTTTTAAAAATTATCGATTCTTACATATTTTAGACACTCTTCTAAATAAAACGTAAGTGGTGCATATCCAAAATATTCCGTTTTTTAAAAAATATCAGTAAATAAACTTACGGGATCGGGGAGTGAAAAGGGGTGCTGGGTGGGGTAAAATTGGTAAAACGAGTTAATGAAACTGAACATCACATGTAAAACTAACAGTTTTTCCTCATATTTTTAAGAAAAAATATGTATTATTGTTGTGCTAACAATAAAAAGCCATTAATGCACTTTTAAGAACTATATTTCATAAAAGTAAACTATTCAAAAATACACAAAAGTACAATTTAGCCATCTTAACAGAACTGTACCACCACGGCTAATCACCGCGCCAATAGTCGAATGCCGGAGTCACTAGATTTATTAATTTATGACAATCATGCTTAGGCAACCAACTATACATTATAATACAAAATATAATAAATATAAAAATTGTAAATGCACAACACTGTGCCAGTCAGTGAAAGTTGTTTTTGTGGTTATGTATATTTTTGTTTATGTTTTTATTTTTCGTAATTTTTAATAAATATAAAATAAGATGATTTTCGCTAATTTGGGTTCTACTGTTTAAGGTAAATAAAAAGTTTTTTTTACTGTCACTACAATAAATATGTCACTTGCAAAACCAATAGCAGTTTTTAGAATGACATCATAATATGTATCACACCAGTGTTGTAAGGTACTTTGCAACACTAGTGCTGTAAAGTACTTTGCAACACTAGTGTGATATAACGCATTTTCTATGCATGAAATCAGTGTGCTATTTGCTATTTTCACAAGTGGTCGTAGGAAATAGTATATTTCACAAGTATAAGAAGGTTGTACACTATTACGACCACAACTTATTCACTTATTTAACAAAAATTAATTTTTAGGTTTGTTTGTTTTCGCAGAAAAAAAAGAATACAATTGAAAATTTTGCAAACCTGGGGTATTATACAGGGTTAGTAGAAAAAACTAAAACGGTTATCTCGGCAAACGTCAAAGTTCTTACCAAATGGTAAACTTTTTAATTATTAACTTTACGAAAAAAGCGCTACATTTTGGAGATACGGTATTATGCTTCTTTTAAAATAAATATAAAAAGAACTAGGTATAGTTAATTATTTAAAAAGTGATTTAATCGAAATTTGTCATAATTAGTAGAGGGGAGTAATTGGACATTCTAAAATCAAAAATTTCATGTGCAATGTTTTAAAATTAAATATTCCCATTCCGTTTCTATAACTTTTTTTAGAACCTTGAAAACAGCGCACAAATGCAATTCATGAATTTAGAAGGTCCAGTTATTTTTCTATATTAATTTAGACAAACAAGACAGACACCCTGTATATTTTTTGTTCTTTGGATTCTCCATTTTTAGTCGGAATATATTATTTTTTAAATCGAATTTCCGTCAGATTTTATTTTTAAATTAAATTTTTCTTTTTTTTAAAGTGTCAGGATTATTCTAAAACCATTCCTTATACTTTATTTACTTTCATAAAAATACGAAATCGCTTTAATCATTTGGAACTTTTTTACTAGAGGGCTCTAAACTTAATTTTTTAGTTTTTTAACCTAGCTAAATAACCAAAATAGGACCATATTACTTTCATAATATTTCTAAATACAGTATTGTAAAGCAAATCCAATAATGTAAAACACTACAACACTTTACTTCATTGTCTTTAGAAAAACAACATTAATTATGTAGGTAGTATGATTTTTGAATACGGAATAGCAATTCATCGTTGTTGTCATGGAAACAGAAACTAATAGAATATATTGTAAAAAATGCCCATGTTTCGTCAAAAATTTAAAAATTAATTACATTAGTTTGTATTTATGTATCTTCTACGATGGTAAAATAATTTTAAGTTAAATTTGGTATTACCCATAAAAAATTATCCCCAAACCAAATTTAACCTAAAATTATTTTAACATTGTTGAAGATACATAAAAGTACAAACTAATGTGTTTATTTTTTAAACTTTTGACGGAACACAAGCAATTGTTTTTACAACATATTCTATTAGTTTCTGTTTTTATGACAACTACAATAAATTGCGATGTACGCCATTCAGTATCAAAAAGATCATTTACTTACAAAACAAATGTTTTTTTTAAGAAAATGAAGTAGGTAAAGTGTCGTAGTGTTTTTCAACATTGGATTCGCTTTAAAATACTGCATTTAGAAATATTATGAAAGTAATATGGTCCTATTTTGGTTTTCTCGCTAGGGTAAAAAAACTTAAAAATGAAGTTTAGAGCCCTTTAGTTTTAAAAAGATTAAATCGATTTCATATTTTTCTAAAAGTTAGTAAAATATGAAGAGTAATTTTAGAATAATTATGGCACTTTAGAAGAAAAATAAAAATAATAATGCAACCTTTAAACAACATAAATATTGGACTTTGTCGGACAATTGGGCCACCCTTATCTTTACCAGATAAAATTTTGTATTTTAGGATTAAAAGTGTTTCTGTTGTATTCGCTTTCCATTTAAATGTGCTATTTTAAGCAACTTACAGGAAAAAATATCTGCACAGCTGTTTACATTGAATTTATTAACAGGTCTTTTAATAAAAACAAAATATTATATTATTTGAAGCCAAGTATTGTAAGCGCTGCTTGCACTGCTTACCCTAGGTTGGTTTACCGTTGTTTTGAAATAAAATGGTTGTGCATACTATTTTCCCAAAAAGCCTTATACCATTTAAATTATGTTAGTTAGATGCGAAGATGATAATGTGTTATATATCCCAACAAAAACATACAACACAAACATGTGTAAAAGGTAAGCCGAGTTTATTACTATAATTATGCTTGGCTGTGGGCTTTCCCGCAAAGAGTGGAGATCTAAATGAGTGTCAATTTCTGTACAAAAACCAAATATGTATAAGATTTTAAAGTAGGTTAGATTTGACTTAGGTCTTCAGTTAGTCTTTTTAAAATTAAAAATATATTTAATTAGGTTGAATAACTTAATTAAAAAACCTAACCTACTTTAAAATCTTATACATATCTGGATTTTGTGCAGAACTTGGCACTCATTTAGATCTTCATTCTTTTACGGTGAAGCCCACAGCCAAGCATAAATTTAGTTTTGAACTTGACTCACCTCTTTTACATTTATATTTTTGGTGTGATTGATAATACCAAGGTGCGTGGGGGTCAAATTGACCCCGCGCGCCTATTTTAGGATAAAAGTTTTTTGTTCCGATTTACATTTGGCATTATTAAGTGCCCACAACTTGTTAGATTTATAATAATCTGTAAGAAATATAAACATATATATGAATTTAATTTTAAAAAACTGCCATCGGGCATCTCCAAGTTTCGCGTCGGCAACTGTATGCCTAAACACATTTTTTAAACAAATTCATCTTTTTATTTTTTGGTCATCAAATTTCATTTCAGGTGGTGTAAGTGTAAGGCGCCTGAAAAGAAAAAGGCGCCACGGAGGTAAGGACTTACTAACGTCCTGTTTTTCCTAAAAGCAAAATAATCAGTGCCAAATGTACGTAAGCGAGTAAGATTTCTTGTAAAATATTTTTTAACATAATAGTAACTGTTGCAAGCCTATCTTTAGGTAATTAACTGGTAATAAATGTCTCTGTACATTGGAAACAATTTATTATCGAATTTCCAATGCAACCCCTCCAAAATTAGTTGTTTAAGCTGGCATTATTTGCAACACGTTTTATTTTTGGCAACAGGATCTTATGTTTAGCATAAATACACTTCTAAAGGATCATACAAGTATGTAAAATTCAAAAACGATTTTAAAAAAGTGTCTAAAATCCAAAAAGTTAAAGAAAAAATCTACCTAAGGGTCAGTAACTGACCCCCTGCCCCGGTTGCGACTTTTAAGTTACAATCTGGAAAAAAGGGGTAACTGGTATAAAAGTCAAAAGCAAAATCCTTAGTTACTATATCTCTATCACTTAAAATTTTCTTATTTTAGAACTAAAACTCTTTTCGTCGTATTTCATCTTTACTTAAATGTACTATTTTAAGCAACTTGCACGAATTAATACCTGCATAGCGGTTTTCATTAAATTTATTAACAGCTTTTAATACAGATGAAATATTAGATTATTTCAAGCCAACTATTGCAAGCGCTGCTTGCATTATTTACCCCACGTTGGTTTACCTTTGTTTTAAAATAAAGTGGTTGTGCATACTATTTACCCAAGAAGCCTTATACCATTTATATATTATTTTAGTTAGATACGGAGGTGGGAATGTGTAATATCCATGGATATTTATTTTAAGGTTAAAAGGCTTAAACTCCCAGTAATTAAATAATAAACTTTTAAATAAATAAAGATTTATTTTACATATATACTTCTCCTTTCAGGACTATACTTTGTGCAGAGCGTAATCGCCTTCTCGCACATATACCGGGTGATGCATCGCCAAATTGGCCATAGGAAATTCCATGTAAATTTTAATACCTTTAAATATTTGCTCCCCTATTCACTTTATAACACAAATGACCGTCCTAAAACGATTATAATATTACGGCTATTTTGGTCATTTGGGAAATTTTATGCTTTTTATACAGTTCTTTTCTTAAAATGGTATAATATTAAATTATTTACGTCCACATTTTTAATTCGATCGCAAATAAATTAGTATCGTTAGATTCGACAAATAATCCGCTTTTCGAAAAGTACTTGTCTAAAAGGGTTGCCATTTAAAAAAATGAAGTTACACATAAAAATGTTAAATTGCAAACTTAGTTTTAAATTAATTGCAGTAAATCTCTTGAGGACAAAACATTTTTGTTTTGTACCACAAAAAAATTCTTTTGATGTTCTTCAGAATTTCTTAAAATTGTCTGAACTAGTATAAGAGAGATGATAAAAAAACGGTATAAATTTGTTTTTTTAATTTTAACACCCTGCAGTTCTAAAAGTAGGACTTTTAAGACATATGTTCAAAAAAAAAAAAATTTTTTTCAATGTTTTAATAAAGAATTACCCCGTCGAGTATGTTGGGCAAATATTTGGACACCCTGTATAAATAACATATACAGAGTGTCCAAAAATATGTAGGCAATCTCTGGAATTCATATAGAACACATAAAAATAATAATATAAGTTCCTATAAACTTTTTCAAAGTCCCCCTTAACTGAGATATGTGCCCTTAAAGGACGCCGCTGAAAATCGTTTTTTTATAAATAACTTTTATAGTAAAATAATTTTTTAATATAACAAATACTATTTAGATTTTTTAAAATGATGCCGCCTTAGAACATTTAAATTTGTTAGGGTGCCAGAGGCAGACTTACCCTCACCCAATTATGCTAATTATTTTTACACCCTATATATTAAAGAAACAAAGGTAGTATTTTTATACCTTATATTATTAGCTAAAAACGCGCTTGTGTTTAAAATCGATTAATTAAAGCGTTTTCGAAAAATACAATGTTTTGCTTAGATAAGGTTGTATTGAATAATTTTGTCAGTTAATCTGGGCTTCCTCTAATCCTATGCATTTCCTATCTTCAATTATTAAAAATTATGGAGCTCTCTATAATGCTGCAACATTTATTTTTATTATCATGAAAAAGCAATAAAAAAAATCTTTTTGATTTTTTTAGTGCTGATTGCAACAGAACAACTTAATGTTTTTATATTATTATGTTCCCACAAAACAAAAACCTGTTTTGATTAGAAGGCTTCAAATTATCGATATTTAACAAAAGTACCTTTTTTTTAGCTAACAGTTTAAGCTCTTTAAAATTACTACTTTTATTTCTTTAATATACAAGGTGTAAAAATAATTAGCACTATTGTGTGAGGGTAAGTCCGTCCCTGGTGACCTAATGAATGCAAATGTTCTAAGAAGGCACCATTTTAGAAAGTCCTTTGTAGTATCTGTGATATTAAAAAATTATTTCATTATACCAAGTTATTTAAGAAAAACAATATTCAGCAGCATCCTTTAAGGGCACATACCTCAGTTAAAATGGAATTATAGGAACCATACAAGTAAGAACGCAAACCGCGTTCTTACTTGCTACCCAACAATGTTATCAACAATAGTATCTAACATATTTCTAAAATTTTATAAGAAGCAACAAGGTATTTATTTTTTAAACATGTATCACCATGAAGTTTTTGAAACATGTTACTAAGTAAGGATTCGGCTTAAGAGATTTCTGATTTTAAATAATATACAGTATGTCCATGGATAGACTTTAAAATAAGATAAGTTTTTATTGTTAAAAAGTTGTGTATGGCAACTGCTTTTGATTCTTAAAAAACAGGATTTACGTTGAGAAATTTGTTTTGTTTTGTACAGGGCTCGAAAAACTACAAAAATGTGAAATTGGACAAAAACAAAACTACCTTTTTTACTAATTTAGCAAATGTTAAACAAAAAGAGTTTTAAAATAGAATAAGGATCCAATATTTTAAATTTCACATATTTTTTTGTATTATAATATTTTATTCATGTTTAACACCTTTTTTACCTAATTCACCTAGTTTTACATTTTTGAATTTAAATATATTTAACAAACTTTGACATAAGTTTATTTTTATTAAAACAAGGTAAATTACGTATGAAAGATGAAAAAAAAATATAAAAAAATCAACACACAAAATTTGTTTATTTTATGTAAAATTTTAGATATGGGATTCTCATTCAATTTGAAAAACCTTTTTTATTTACCATTTCTCTAATTAATTATAAAAATAAAGGTAATTTTGACTTGGTCCATTTTCAGATTTTTGTAGTTTTTGGAGTCCCTGTACAAAACAAAATAAATTCGTCAACTTGAATCTGGTTTTTTAACAAGCAAAAACAGTTTTCATACACAACTTTTTAAACATTTAAATTTTTGTTCCATTTGTCTTATTGCAAAGTCCATCCGTGAGCATACTGTAAAGAAGTAAAAATATTAAAGTCAAAGCTGTTATTGAGGACTTTCTACGATTGACTCGACTATTGTCTCTTTTAGGTAATTTCTATTTTACCCATATATGACACTTACCTTGACCAAAAAACCTTACAGTTTTTACATATAACATTTATAGCAATGTGAAAAGTCAGACTAAGGTCATTTTCAATCCGACAAATGACGCGGTCCTATTATCGACTCACATCACCGAAAGTCTCCATTATTAATATGCTATATTAATTAAAATTAATTACTATTTTTAGTTAAGTGGCGTTTTTTATGTATTTTTTCTATTTTCTTGAGTATTTAAAAATAATTTAGTTTTATTTATAACAATACAACTTACAATATGACGGTATGGTAAACTTTTCGTTTAGGATTTCTAAATGCAATTTAAATTATTGTATATCTAAAGAGTTAAGTCTGCTGTAGGTTAAAAGGATAATGTAATAATGTTAAATTGTCTTCTGCCTTGTTAACCTACCAACATAACCTACAAGTATGTAGCCTTTTAGTGCCTGGATTCATACATATTTAAATTGACTGTGAGCACACCTAAATAATTAGATTGCATACTACAAAAGGAATTTGTTAAAAGCTCAAAAGCAGCTTTTTATGTATAATTAAATTTATGGTTAACATATCTTGCGATTTAAAAAGATAAGTCCATTTTGAATTACCAGTAAAATTTTTGCCGTGACTGTATGTTAAATATTTTTTTAATTAAAAAAGTTGTTACAACATGATGGTCTGTATACTTTTATTGTTAAGACTAACTACGATTATTTCCCTCTTTAGAAAATAGACCGATCAAAAACCACAATTTTTAGGAAACATTTTGTTTACATAAGTTATGAAACCAAATGTGCTGTTTAACAGCGAATACATTTCTTTGGCCCAAACTAGTTGTCAAAATTGAAAAAAAGAACAGTTAAACTTTATTATCAGTAAAATTCTGTATTGTTGTCTTTAATGTAAGTTTTTTAAAAAATAATCTTGCGGTATGCTACTTATCTACAAATTATATATACTTAAACGCTTTACTGTCTTGAGTTTAGTAAATAGGTAATAAGTAATAAATACTATGGTATTTTAATCGGCATTTAGTTACTAATTTTCCTTACAAGGGTTATACCCTTTTAAATAAAAAGACTTTTTCAATTGTTACATTTTTTGATTAATAAATTAAACAAACAGTGGCAGTTCTAACCAGCTATAGTTTATGCAAGCGATATCTCATTTGTTTACTTTTTTAAAGCACCGCAAATTAGTCCAGGTGTATTGAGTTCTGTCATGCAATTAACTAAACTGTTACTTTATTAATTTGCTACAAAATTTAAAAAAAATCGTAATATACATTTTTTTACGCAGAAACTTCCTGCCGTTAAAAAAATAGAAAAAAGTAATATTAGCCCATACGACATGTTATCCATATTTAACCGGACTAGTACACCATATACATTAGAAACCCGCCGTTTTATCTGCTCGTTTTTAAAGCTTAAGCAAAGTATCTGTCTTTATCTACTGGCTCCATTAGAAAGGAGATTAGAGACTGTTTGCGTGGTAGGCTATTATAAATAATATAAATTATTTTTTTGCTACGTTCGTTCTTTGGAGATGCTGCGCTGGACCAGCAAATCGCGTTTGTGTAAAAATTTGTGCTTCAAAGTAGTTTTTTTGGTCGTAACTTTAAAAAATATATATATTGCTATTAAAGTTAGTTTTATTAATTTTAGGAAGCTATTTGTTACGTTTGATATTTACTTTTTTCAGAAGTAGCATGTTAAAAGCTATATACATTTACTTATTTAAGCAAAATTTAAAATAGTTTAGGTCCTTGTTGTGCCCACCTCAATACATTTACTAACAAATAAACTTTCTATGGAGTGTACAGGGTACAATGGTAAAAGTTAATTATGGCTAACTTGATTTGTTTTGGAGATACAGATTGTTTTTTAAATTTTGTCAATTTAGCCAGGTACTTGTAACTTGCTTGATATTAAAAAAATGCAAATAAAAAGTTTTAAGGATTTTTACGTATTTTAGATTCGTGACTTTTTTTTAATGTATGTTCCGTGATTTTTGTGTATGTATGTGTATTTCTGTGTATGTTTTGTGATTTTGTGTGAGTGTTTAGCTAATGGTCTACTGGTTTCACCTTTATAAAATTTATCTTACTAACAAGGTATTTTATAAAGAACATTTTTTGTACCTTTATTTATATTGTGTGGTTTTGTTTTTGCTTATTAAGATCGTATACAGTTTTGTGTTTTTAAGGTTGTGCAAATTAAATTTATTTCCTATACCTTGTATTTTATTTGATAGGCCGCGAATGTAGGTAAAAATAAATTTGAAATAGGTCTATTTTAATTATGTGTTGGGTTGGAACTTTCAAATTTATGGAAACAGATGTTTAAAAAATCAAAAGATAAATATTTACAACTGAAATATATTTTTATTTTTTTTTTGTTTGTTTATATTTTTACTAAAAAAAATAGTTTTAATTCTATAAAACAGGCTTTTTACAACTTCCTTTTTAATCATTAGTGGGTGATTTTCGTTGTATTTTATTTGATAGGCCGGAACTGTAGGTAAAAATAAATTTAAAATAGGTCTATTTTGAATATGTGTTGGGTTGGGATTTTCAAATTTATGGAAACAGATGTTTAAAAAATCAAAAGATAAATATTTACAACTAAAATATCTTTTTAATTTTTTTTGTGTTTATATTTTTACTAGAAAAAACTGGTTTAATTCTATGAAACAGGCTTTTAACAACTCCCTTTTTATACAATATTAGGTGATTTAAGTTAATGTCTGTTTGTATGTGCAGGATTTCTGTAATTTTTTTTAAATTTGTAAATCTTGTTTTATAAGAATATTAAGAAAAGGTAGTTTTGAGTTGTTTTATTTTTCTAGAGTAAATTAAAAAGTAAATTCTTGGGAACTATTGTGTGCTAAAAAGATATATAAGCAGTGTTCTGTTTATTCATACATATATATCTTCACCAAACTAAAGTTTTATATTAATAATTATCTACAAAATTTGGTACTGATAACTAAAGATTTAAACTGACACCTTACAATAACAACACACTGCACTTTTGCGAAGTAGATACCAAAAAACATAAACCTAATATTTCTTAACGTCCTGTAGTTAGTTGTATAAACCTACCTACACATCCATAAGCAACATTTTTACTTAACTTTTTGGATCCTTTGGTAAACAATATCTCTTTATACATTAAAAATTCTTAACATTCTTTAGAAAAATTATAAAACGTTGTGTTAATTCAAATAACACCCTGGTAAGTTTTGATTTTATTAGTTTTTTACAAATGTTTTAGTAAATATACATTAAACATTTTTAGAAATAATTTAAAAAATGATGTTCATTTTGTAAAAAAAACAGAATTATTAACTTGTTGTGTTAAAACAACATATTTTTCATATAGCTCCGATTTTTCCGACTAAACTTCTGGCATGGCTATGGGTTTACCATTATTAGGTTACATTTTTATTAAAAAAATTAATTCTTATTTTGTAGAAAGTTGTAATTATAAACCTTTAGTTTGGCGGAGATACTTAGATGACATTTTTTCTATTTATCAACATGATAAACAATGTTTAAATATTTTTTAACACACATTAACATGCCAGAACCAACTTTAAAATTTATTTTAGAAAAGAAAACTAATCACAATTACATTTTCTTGATGTTCCAGTAAAAACATGTAAACAACAACATTCGAACTGATATTAAAATTTTAACTTAAATTACCCCGTTATGGTTAAAAAAAGAGTTTTAAAAGTCTATTTGATAGAATTAAAATAATTTATTCTATATAAAACATAAAAACTAAAAGAGGCTCTAAAACATTATTCAAAATAATTATTCTCTTAATTCTAAAAACAACTGTTTTTCCTAATTTAAAAATCTAAACCTAAGACTGAATTAAAATAGACCTATTACAAATTTAGTTTTAATATACATTCCCAGCATATTAAATAAAATTTAACGATAAGGAAATAAATTTATCATTCGGACAATCCTTAAAACACAAAACACTATAAGATCTTAATTAACAAAAATAAAACCACACAACAAAAATAAAAGTACAAATAATGGTATATATAAAATACCTTGTAAGTGTAAGAAATGTTATAAATGTAGGTAAAACTTGTAGACCATTAGCTAAGCGCCTAAAAAACACAGAACATACATCAAAAACAAAAAAATTCACAAATATTAAATTTGGCAACATGGGATTTTTTCCTTTATTTCGTGTACAAATAGACTTGGGTCACCTTGTATATGCCAAACCCTATTTGTTGGTTTTAAGTTCTACAGTATATCTGCTCAGTGCTTTATTCGGTTAGGCTACAGCTGTAATATTTTAGTAAGATTAAAATTACCAAAAACCCATTTATTCCTAATTCTTTGTCATAATGGTTTCACGACATTTAAATTATCTTATACATTCCTATCTAAGTCGTGCCCCAGAATTGTCATCATCTTAATCCAAAAGGGTGTATAAATTATCTTAGGTATATGTAAATACTTAAAGAACACACTATTTTAGTCTTAATTATTTAAAGGCCATTTTAAATATTTACAGTCCGTTAGTTAAAAGTATAATTTACATAAGCTTGTAAACTATAAATAAAAAGCAGGTTGATATACTAAAATAGGCTTATCTGCGACCGACTCATCTACGACCGATCATTAAAAAGCAATAAAACCGACCTATAAGCGATGTATGGAGTTATATAAGAGTGAACCCCAATAGGGCATAAGCATTGTTGCCAAGTTGTTTATAAACTCTTTTGTAAAATATTTTAAACTTAAAAAAATTGTTGAAACATTTATATTATTATTTATTTATTCTATATAAAGGCCTTATTAAGTATAATATATATATATATATATATATATATATATATATATATATATATATATATATATATATATATATATATATATATATATATCCGATATATTATATTTACGCAAATTTGTAGGCCTTTATATGGAATAAATAAATAAATCAGTGTGAGCCAGGTTGGTCTCTTTCTCTATTTAGATGAAATATTTTATTACGAAAGGACCAAATATTTAATTAAACATTTTATAATTAAGTGCTGCCATTTTTGTATTTCTATATCGATACTGACAAAACTTGGTAGGGTTGTTAGACTAATAAAAATTCATTTTAGGGTGTATATGACAGGCAATTGCGACCCTGTATATTTTTTGTTTTTCGTATTCTCCAAGTCATTGTTAGTCGGAATGCAATATTTTCCAAATAAATTTTGGTTAAAATATATTTTTAAATTAAATTCATGTAGAGTGCCATGATCATTCTAAAATCACTTCTTATATCTAACTTACTTTTTAAAAAATACGAAATCGATTTTATCTTTTTAAACTTTTTTACTAGAAGGCGCTAAACTTCATTTTTTTACTTTTTTACCCTAGCTCAAAAATCAAAATAGGACCATATCACTTTCATAAAATTTCTAAATACAGTAGTTCACAGCGAATTCAACGATGTGCAACACTACGACAGTGTCCCATTTAAAAATTAAAAATTTCAGTCATTTCCGGTGAAACCAGAAGCCTATTATATACACCCTAAAATGACTGTTTGTTAGTCTAACAATCCCAACCAGTTTCGTCAGTAGCGATAAAAAAATAAAAAAATAGCAGCCGTAAAGTGATCTCGTGGGCACCCGGTATGTTATGATGTTATTTCAAAAGATAAAGCTCATATCGTCGTATTGCTGCGAAAACTCATTAAGTCAAAAATGCAAGTGTCAGGAAATATAAAAAGGGCTTTTTTCAGATGATTCCATACAAAAATTATTTTATTGTCTTAAGTCTCCAAAATTTAAATAGGTCGTTAAAAATTATATATATTTTATATTTGTTTGGATAAATAAAAAGTAAAAGCAAAAAAGTGACTTTGTAAGATTTTGCAGCATGCTGACAATGGGCCTTACGCCATTCAGAAAAAAACAGCTGTCATCGCTGTCATATTGTTATTCCAAATAAATTTAATTACATAAAAAAAAACATGCAATATTTTTTATGGGAGGACTTGTCGAAATTCTAAAGTTATGAAAGTTATACAAAGCTACTAGGTGGGTGATTTTCGATAAAAAACTATTTTGAAACAGTTTATTATACTGAAGTGAGAAAAATTATACATACAGGATGTCCCAGGAACTGTGTTACAAGAGGACGAATGGACCAAAAATTTTGGAATTTTTAAACGTTTTTTTATATATATATTGTAGGAATTAATCTTAATGTCAAAATTTAAAGTTGAAAAATGATTTTTGTCAGTTGTAACCATTATGAATTAACCGTTTCTAAAATGTTTGGCTTAGGGCATATATATATATATATATATATATATATATATATATATATATATATATGTAAAGTTCTTTGGCCATATGGCTCATTATTGACAGTAATAATAAATAAATAAATAATCAAGGTGTCTAATATCTGAAGCGGCTATGATAAGTCTTAACAAAGACGAAACACGTGTCGCCGTCTTGGTCGGGCCCGGGGTATTTTTGGTCCATTTGTCCTCTTGTAACACCTATCCTGGGACATACTGTATATTATCCTGGTGTTACAAAGTTATTTTTTTTTAATTTTGTTTGTAAAAACAAACAACTTTTTTGGTAAATAGATTCTGGTCGTAAGAAAAAATAGTGTACACTACTTGTGTAAAAATTACTTTTTTACACTCGTTGGCTTGTCGCAGTAGGCTAACGCCTTGTTCAACAATATTTCCACTTGTAGAAAATTATTCAGTTTTCACACTGGTAATGTAATATACTTTTACAACACTAGTGATGCAAAGTTTAATATAAAGCTGTCATATTTTATTTTAAAATAAAGGCTGTCCATTGGAATTACATTAAAAAAACATGCAACATGTTTTAAATAAGATTTTTTTAATTCTAAAGTGATTATAAACTAAGAGGTAGGTAATTTTTGATATAAAAATATTGTCAAACAGTATAATGTATCTTAGTAAAGAAAAGTGTATATAACCATAGTGTTGCAGTTTTTAATTGTTTTTTTTTATATAAACAAAAAATTTTTTAGAAATAATTTGTGTTCGTAGGAAAAAATGTAAATTACTTGTGTGACAATGACTTTCTTACACACGTAAGTTTGTCCCACTTGGTTGATGCCGACGACAATGTTCCCACTTGTGTAAAATAGTTAGTTTTTACCAAAGATAACCCACATTTAGGCCCACAATGGCAAAAAACATTATCCGGATTTTTCGAACTTACGTAGTAAACAAATTAAGGGTAGACGAATATGCGCACTGGAAGAATACAACAACGGCACACCGTGCCCCCGGCCGCGTTCTAACCGTGACGCTTATTAGCTACCGTACACATTGGCAATTCATCGAGATCAGTGATTTCCACACTTGCAAAGTAATATACTTTTTAAAAAGAACGGTTACTCGGCTATAATAAAGTATAAATTACAAGAAATTATTTAAATCTTGTTTGTTTCTGTATGTATTTTTATTTTTTCCAAACTTTCAACATTATGAACAAGGTAACCAGTAAGTACGGGACCATTATTTTTAATTTATGTTTAGTACTTCCGGGTAAAATTTTTAAAGTTGCCGGGGTATAATGTTTTTTTTTTTTAATAAGACATTTCTCATTTTGTAAAAATTAAATTTATATTTACAACTTGTAACACCTGTTTCACTAATACGGTAGCTTTTCGCTTTGAGCTTGTTAATGTTTTTATACAAAGTGGCCATTTGGAAAAAAACAGAGCTAATTTTGAGGCATTTCAGGTTATTTAAGGAAAAATGCTTGGACCCGTCAATTTTTGATATTAGGGGAAGACATGTTTTTGTCACTTTTATCCCCTGAATTGCAAACCTACAGCAGGAGTAAGACTCACCCCCATAATTTTCAATGAAAAGAGGGGTCAAGTAATACCTTATTTTAAAAGTCCCTTGTCTCTGATTAAAATTGTCAAGTTTAAAGTATTCGCTATTATTACCTTTAATATGACAGCTTGTCAAAAATTTGATTTTTATTTTTTAATGTATAATATTAAATTACAAAGAAGAGCAAGCTACTTTGAACTAAAGGGATATGATAACTGTTAAATAATCTCTAAAATTAAAGGGTAAATTACACCCTAGTAGATATGCTATGCCGGTACGAGCATAATAAGGGTAGTTTTTCCCATGTATTTCTTATGGGAGAAATTTCAGGTCCAATCTGCATTTTTGGTGCCATCTCAACCCCTAACTCAAAATTAGAATTTTTATGCCCTAAGTGACCACGTGCTAGATAGGGGTAGTTTTCGTAACCATCGATGACGTCATCACCTAAAATCAAAATTAAAACGACCTATAAATTTAAAAAGTCTCGACAGCGCCGGGAGTCAGAACCCGCAACACCTGTGTGAGAATCCAACGCCATATACCACTAGGCTATTGGGAGATCTGATAATTAAAACGCTAAACGAGGTATAATTGAAACCCAGGTATTAGCATAACAATGAATCATTAGCGCATAGTTGCCGAAGCTAACACAGAATTTAGTTGAACATCTGCTGATAATCGCATCTTAATATTCAGACCGAAGCGGCAACGCTGCATACATAATTTTTCATATAATGTAATAAAAAGTAAATCTTACACACGTACATATTACATCATCCTAATTATTATGCAATGCAATGCAAAATATAGTAAAATATTTTAGAATCTGAAGTTAAGATCCGCCTAAAACCTATTTTAATGTGTTTCTAAAGGCTTAAGGTACCTTTAGATCTAAAAATTATAAAATTCTGACTGACACAAATAGAGAATTTTGAATTCAAACCTAGAAAAGAATTCCCAAATATTAGGTCTTAGAGTATTAAAATTTTGAAATACACATTTTGGCGCTCGGTACATATTTTTGAATCTGAAGATAAGATCCGCCTAAAACCTATTTTAATGTGTTTCTAAAGGCTTAAAGTACCTTTAGATATAAAAATTATAAAATTCTGACTGACAGAAATCGAGATAAAAATGTTGATAATTTACCAAACAAAGGGGTATAAAATAATTACCAGTAAAAACCACACTGTCCATTAAAAACAGATTACTCAGATAAGATAATTTAGTGATTATGAAAATTAATTCATATAAAAAGATAGTTTTAATCGTATACGAGGTGCTAAAAAAATAATAAACACCGCGACAATCATTTAATACACCCCAAATAAAACAAACAATATTGGTAGCTAATATTTGTTTTATTAGGTAAGTCGCAACTTCAAAAACACCCCAACACACAAAGGGTATGTATTAATTATGTATAAAATTAATAAAAAATAGGTCACTTACCACAGTTTTCATGTTTTCCACAGGCTATGGAGAAGCGTAATAGAACAGCTCAACAGGGTCGTAAATGGCGATGGGGCAGTTCAAAACAGGGCGGATAGCCGATTCAAACAGGTAAATAGAGCCATTTGTAACAAAACATATAGCGGTTATTGTGTTAGGAAAAAATGTGTTTATTAAGTTTTTAAATAATATACAGGGTGATACAAAAAATTATACACGTTTTCAACAAAAACAAATATTTTGGTGATAATATTAAAGGATGCAAATAATTTCCAGTAGATTTATTCAGAACGAACAAAAGATATAAAGAGTGACGTGATTTCAAAAATAACACGTCACAGTCCCACATCTAAATTGCACGTACCTAATTTTACAGCGGTGGAAATCACTGCGGGTAAAAAACAAAAAAAATAATACCTAATAATAAACAGCTAAAAATAAAAGAATTAATAAAATTGCGAAGACCTATAGTAAAAATACGGTCAATCTAATACATTGCACCGCAAACGGCTGGGACCCCTATACCTAAAATTAATACACCGTTTTACTTACTTTAAAATACGGATTCAAACGATGAGAAGGCGCTATCAGCTGAAAGGAAGTGATATCACCCGACGGTACACTAGCGCAAATGCGAAAATATATATATTTTTTAAAAATTACCTGTTGAACGATGTTGATGTATAGATTTTAAATTTTAGGCAGTAAAAAGACGCATTGCTAAAAATTCAATATTATTAGTAAAAAACAAATACGGTTAAATAATATCAAAAATTAAAAATTCAGTTGTAGTTTCTTTAATCAGGACAAATGGTGATATATAAATTTTAAATTTTGAAACTTATTTGATATAATGTATTAGTAAAAAACCGATATAGATACCAAATAAGCGTCAAAGAACATAAAACGTGAAATGCATTTTCTCTCACGTTTTAGGGGGCTTGAGACCCTCAAAAATAATAAACTCGGGGAGACCTTTAACCCTTTCATAATTAGGGGTGATTAATTATGCATAATGGTCTCAAGCCCCTAAAACGTGAGAGAAAATGCATTTCAGGTTTTATGTTCTTTGACGCTTATTTGGTATCTATATCGGTTTTTACTAATACATTATATCAAATAAGTTTCAAAATTTAAAATTTATATATCACCATTTGTCCTGATTAAAGAAACTACAACTGAATTTTAATTTTGATATTATTTAACCGTATTTGTTTTTACTAATAATATTGAATTTTTAGCAATGCGTCTTTTACTGCCTAAAAATTTAAAATCTATATATCAACATCGTTCAACAGGTAATTTTAAAAAATATATATATTTTCGCATTTGCTAGTGTACCGTCGGGTAATATCACTTCCTTTCGGCTGATAACGCCTTCTCATCGTTTGAATCCGTGTTACAAAGTAAGTAAAACGTGTATTGTTTCGGGTATAGGGGTCCCAGCCGTTTGCGGTGCAATGTATTAGATTGACCGTATTTTGACTATAGGTCTTCGCAATTTTATTAATTATTTTATTTTTAGCTATTTATTATTAGGTATTATTTTTTTGTTTTTACCCGCAGTGATTTCCACCGCTGTAAAATCATGTACGTGCAATTTAGATGTGGGACTGTGACGTGTTATTTTGAAATCACGTCACTCTTTATATCTTTTGTTCGTTCTAAATAAATCTACTGGAAATTATTTGCATCCTTTAATATTATCACCAAAATATTTGTTTTTGTTGAAAATGTATATAATTTTTGTATCACCCTGTATATTATTTAAAAGCTTAATAAACACATTTTTCCTAACACAATAACCGCTATATGTTTTGTTACAAATGGCTCTATTTACCTGTTTGAATCGGCTATCCGCCTGTTTTGAACTGCCCCATCGCCATTTAGACCCTGTTGAGCTGTTCTACTACGCTTCTCCATAGCCTGTGGAAAACATGAAAACTGTGTAAGTGACCTATTTTATTAATTTTATACATAATTAATACATACCCTTTGTGTGTTGGAGTGTTTTGAAGTTGCGACTTACCTAATAAAACAAATATTAGCTACCAATATTGTTTGTTTTATTTGAGGTGTATTAAATGATTGTTGCGGTGTTTATTATTTTTAACACCTCGTATACGATTAAAACTATCTTTTATATGAATTAATTTTCATAATCACTAAATTATCTTATCTGAGTAATCTGTTTTTAATGGACAGTGTGGTTTTACTGGTAATTATTTTATACCCCTTTGTTTGGTAAATTATCAACATTTTTATCTCGATTTCTGTCAGTCAGAATTTTATAATTTTTATATCTAAAGGTACCTTAAGCCTTTAGAAACACATTAAAATAGGTTTTAGGCGGATCTTATCTTCAGATTCAAAAATATTTACCGAGCGCCAAAATGTGTATTTCAAAATTTTAATACTCTAAGACCTAATATTTGGGAATTTTTCTAGGTTTGAATTCAAAATTCCCTATTTCTGACAGTCAGAATTTTATAATTTTTAGATCTAAAGGTACCTTAAGCCTTTAGAAACACATTAAAATAGGTTTTAGGCGGATCTTAACTTCAGATTCGAAAATATTTACCGAGCACCAAAATGTGTATTTCAAAATTTTAATCCTCTAATACCTAATATTTGGGAATTTGTTTCTAAGTTTGAAATTAATTTTCTCGATTTCTGTCAGTCTGAATTTTATAATTTTTAGGCCTAAAGTTTCTTTATGCCTTTAGAAACACATTAAAATAGGTTTTAGACGGGCCTTAACTTTAGATTCGAAAATATTTACCGAGCGCCGAGAAGTGTTACTCAGAATAATTTTACTCAACACCTGCCTTGCTCTTAAACCCCGGGCTTAAGCGGGGGTGAAAGCGCGTGGGGTGTGGTTTTTAATGTTGATTATGTTAGTCACATTTGTTTGATGTTTTACCTCGTTTTTTTATTTATTTTAGGATTATGTGAGGTGTATACACATTTTTTAAATTTGGCTAATAGGCTAAAAAATGGCTTAAGTTAAATTTTAGTTGTATTTTTCGCAATATTTAGAGAACCAATTGTCAGGTATTTTTTTACTATATTTTTATTCATATTAATGGAATTTTTATAGCGGTATTTATTATGTATAATGATAAGAACTCTGCTTTTTTGCAATATTGTATTCTTTTCATAATCTTTAAAATTATTTATTCAAAACAGCAATTATTTTTATTATTATCACGATCTGGATGCGCCCGCGGTATAGCTTTGTTTTCTCGTGCAGTAAATAAACACTCAAATCCTATGCCTTATTTAATTTTAATACGTTATTTGCTTTTTTATTTATAATAATGGATTTTTGCGATTGCATATTAATTAGGATGATGTAATATGTACGTGTGTAAAATTTACTTTTTACTACATTATATGAAAAATTATGTATGCAGCGTTGCCGTTTCGGTCTGAATATTAAGATGCGATTATCAGCAGGTGTTCAACTAAATTCTGTGTTAGCTTCGGCAACTATGCGCTAATGATTCATTGTTATGCTAATACCTGGGTTTCAATTATACCTCGTTTAGCGTTTTAATTATCAGATCTTCCAATAGCCTAGTGGTATATGGCGTTGGATTCTCACACAGGTGTTGCGGGTTCGACTCCCGGCGCTGTCGAGACTTTTTTAATTTATAGGTCGTTTCAATTTTGAGTTTAAGTGATGACGTCATCGATGGTTACGAAAACTACCCCTATCTAGCACGTTGTCACTTGGGGCATAAAAATTCTAATTTTGAGTTAGGGGTTGAGATGGCACCAAAAATGCAGATTGAAATTTCTCCCATAAGAAATACATGGGAAAAACTACCCTTATTATGCTCGTACCGGCATAGCATATCTACTCACCCTCACCAAAAAGATTATTTGATACCCAATTTTGAAGATAGTTTAACCCTTATTCTCCGAGTTTAAAGTAGCTTGCTGGTACATGTTACTTAATATTATACATTAAAAGAATAAAAATTAAAATTTTGAACAGCTGTGATATCAACGGAAATAATGGCAAAGACTTAAATTTGGCCGTTATAATTAGGGTCAAAAGACTTTTTAAAATAAAATAAGGTGTTACTTAACCCCTTTTAATTAGACATTTTTGGAGGTGAGTCTCACCCCTGCTAGACGGTTGCAGTTCGGAGGTGAAGGTGGCAAAAACATGTTTTCTCCTAAAATAAAAAATTAACGGTTTCAAGCGTTTTTTCTTAGATGACCTGAAGTGCCCAAAATTAGTTTGTTTGGTTTTCAAATAGCCACCCTTTATAAAGAAATACGTAGATTAGATTAAAATAGAGCCGAGATAACCCATGCACTGAAGCCGCTCGGCTTATTGTACGCCTTGTGTCTTTTAACGTCTAGGTGATGTCAGCCAAACAGGACCCACAGCTTAACGTGGGTTCCAAACCACGGTCCTATGAGCGAGAGCTCGTCCCCACCCAGGGGACACTACTAAACCTACCAACCGAGTGGGGTCCGCATGTCTACGGTTGCGCAGGACACGGCAAAGTGTGTTCCGGCGCGCTGGTCTTTGGTGGTTTTCAGCGTCGATACATTTTGCACTTAGTCCGTCTAGTGTTGAGCTAATCACTAAATTTCCGACCAACTTAAAAATAAGTATTTGGCCTCAGCAGGATTCGAACCCACCTCACGTCCGTTGTGCGCTCAACGACTTAACGCCTTACACGCTAAGCCATCACCGGACTAAGAAATACGTAATCAGTCCGTGAATATAATACCAGTTATAAATAAAAGTGCTTTATTTAAATAACATTATTGATTATTGTGCTTTATTAAGTACCTAACAATTATATCAAGATAATTTTTGCCAGGAATTGTTTATACCCAGAAATATTGGTTCATTGTTTTAATATATTATTTTACAATTTCTTTTATTATAATTTAGATTGCCTAAATTCAAAAAAGTAATCCTTAAAGTGAGAAAGTCTTTCTTACAATTTTGTATTTTTTTACCCTTTTTTTAAATAACTTAAGTAATAAATTAAACCTTTTTAATGTCTAAAATTTTCCTGTGCGTAAATTTTCTGTGCAGTGAATATTTGACGAGATAAAGCCGTTTAAAACCTTCATTTACGAACGAGCATCACCTTTTTCGAGCCCTTTAAACTTACCCTATTTAAAATCAAGCAAACTTAAGGGACTTAAAGTTTCCTGTAGCTGTTTAAAAACCCTAAAAATTGTTTTTTTACTTTCTATGGTTTAAAATAAAGAAGATACCAAAAAATTTCAGAAATTCGAATAGCCTCCCTCAAAGCATAATAATCTACATTGTTTTTTTCCAAATTGGGCATTTTAAATTGTATAAACATCTTGGACTTACTAACAATACACGTATAAGGAGACCTGCAAAAGGGTAAAAATTATCATTAATTAGGGGAGGAATTTTTTCGTAATATAAATCCGGTAGCTTACTTTATTTATAATTTACGTATTTTTAAGCCAAAGACTAAAAAAAGGTCCGATTATGTACTTTAAAATAGATAATAGTTCGCATTGAAAATACGGCATTTACCCGTTATCTGACTTTGAATCTATCAAATATTGCATTTGACGAAAAACGCTAACCATTAACATTGTATCTCGGTTTGTTTTGCTGTAGAAAAATTATAACAAAAGAAGTTTGTGTTTTTTTTAAGCTACAATTTTGCTTTTTACGTTTTTTTTAATAAATCAAATGCATCATTTTTAAGATATTCGCGAAAAATGGCTTTTGTCAAAAAAAAATTACTTTTAATCGTAAATAAATTTAAAAATATTAGCTTTCCAAAAAAAAATAATTAAACATTTTTTGCTTAGAATCACTTTGGTTCGATGTAAATTTTGATCCTTTTGTTAAAATTTTAAGTAACTTCTTGTAGGACCAAAGAATTGCGAGGTTTTACCCTTGTTTGAGTTTTATTTCCTGAACTAATTTAAATTATTTGATTATTATAAGAAAGTTTTAGTTAAGGCCAACACGCTAGTTATTATTTTTGTTGGCACTACACAGTTTAAAAGTAAATATCTTAAACACGGTTGCCATGTAGGGTAAAACAAGCAGCTATTTTTCAAATCCTTCTAGTGCAGTCTTTAAAATGTGATTATGGATAAACAAAAACTCCTGTTAACGCCTTAACTTTTTATCTGTAGGTTCCTTATTGTGTCTGAAATTTGCAAAATATTTTAATTTCATTAATTTTTTTAAGTCAATTAAACATTTATTATTACATATTTTATACAATGCTTTAAGCCCAATAGGATAAAATAAAAATATATTTTTTATACTTGTTTCGTATGTGTGAAGGTTCTTTTAACAATTTAAAAACAGCCTGTCTATGGTAATTTTCCGATTAAATATAGCGCGCTGGTAATAATAATATTAAGCAACGTTTATAATGGTAATAGCGAAAACTTAAGTTAATAGAGAATATTGTAATGGTGTTTTAAACAATTTAATATGCAGGTTAGAAGAGCTAGAGTGTCTCAGCGCAAAGCTTTTACGACTGTATCAGCTAAATGCAGATACAAGAAGTATTCTTTGGTGGTTAAAAGTTTTACACCATTAGTTAAGATAAAACCATTTGATCTATCGGATTTAATAGCAGTTGGATCAGAAGAAACTAATAATATATGACAAACTAGATAACTGTAAAATCTTATTTTCTATTGATTTAACCTGATATAGTAGTAAATTACGTAAGGCATTTAGGAGGGGTTCGAGTTCAATCCCAACAAATCTCACAATGGGGGACGGAGGGTCTGTGCATATATCACGTATTTTTTATTTCACAGGAAAATAAGATTTTAGTAGGTCCCACTTCGTAGGTTAAGACCTTTTTTTTAATCTTCAAAATTATTTAAACGGCAAAATTAAAATTTCGGTGAACAAAAAATGTTGCTTTTTTACATATAGAAATTTCACATGAGATTAGGAGACGGAAAAAAGGGGGTTAAAGCAAATTTTACCAAATCCTATCAGGGGAAGGGGCTGTAGAAAAAATAAAAAAAACAACTTACACAATTTATGGACGTCTTCTAATATGTTTTTCTATAATTTTTTTATAGCCTTATCGCAATAAATGAAGTAATATTTTTAACCAGAAAAAAATACTTCTTGTATCTGCATTTTAGTTGGTACAATCGTAAAAGCATTCCTGATCTGCATTTTGTTTCTTGTACATGGTGAATTGTTTTAGGACACCATTTCAATATTCTCTAACTTATCGCCAGTACCACTATAAATATTTCCGAATGCTATTATTAGCAGCGTGCTATATCAGGCAATGGCCATAGACGGTTAATTTTTAAATATTTTAGCATAATGCATCTGTTGTTTCTCAATGTACAATTAATTAGCGGACGCCCTGTATTTAAATTATCTTATACTGTCCTATTTAACTAGTTTCGCAGAATTGGCAGCAACTGAACCCAGGGAGCGTATAAATTATTGCAGATGTACCTAAATACTTTGACATCACGTTATCTTGGCATTAATTATTTAAAGGGTCTTGTTTAATCTTTACAGTTCATTGGTTAAAAGAAGGATTTACATAAGCTTGCTAACTAAAAATGAAATGCAGGTTGGTATACTTAGCTGGAGTCCAATGTGCTAGTTAATACCTACCTTTATCCTCGCTGCAGCTTGGACTGCGTACATCTCTGGATTAAAGCTCTTTGCATCCCGTTCGCTGTCTGATATTAACTGCGAATTGTAGCTACTTACTCCGGTAAATGTCTACAACACTGTTTATCTAAAATTTATGAACTGTGCTTTTATTACGAAGAAAACATTGGGTTGTAATTTTGAGCACGGTTTCTTTTGTTTGCTATTTAATATTACTTTTTCACCTTTCAGAAAGTACGTAGACTTAGGATTTTTTTTGAAAAGTAAGGTTAAGTGGATTAAAAACAAATTTACTTAAAATTTTAATGATTTATTTTAAGTCTAGAAAACGTTCATCGTTATTTTTGCTTTTACTTACAAATTTAATTGGCATACCTAAAAATTAGGCATACCCTAATATAAACAATAGATTTGAACAATTAACGCCTTTTTTAATAGATACTTATATTATGTAACTAACACTTTACAATAATTAAATTTGCTTAAGTGGGCGGGGCTTCCCGCACCTCCCTAATTATCAATTTAAAAACGTCAAGTGTACCCTTGCGTCAAATTTTGGATTTGAGAACATTCATCAATACAGGGTGGCACAAAAAAGTCATAACTACCAACTTATTTTTTTAAATAAAAACACCAAACATTTTTTTTAAGTAGCCCCACAGCAATAACATTTTTATGGGACACTCTGTATACATCAAAATATTAGGACATGCCTGTTTGGAGACCCTACAAATCATATATAAGACTTTTTGTTATATCTTGTTAAATAACAGAAATATTAGACCTTCTCGGGCGATTAGGACACCCTAAAATGTTTTTCTGCCACGGGGTAGGAACTGTCAAAACTGTTTGGCGACTAAGGAAATATCTTTAAATAGGTACCTCCGAGTAACAAACTATAAAATTTAGATTTTACAAAATGAAACAAGTTATGTTCCATTTAATTACCCTTTGGACCTGGTACCTGCCAAAACCATTATAAGTCAAACTTTCTAGTCTCTTATCATTTCTATTGATGTTAGAAGTATGGACTGACAAACGTTCAGCTGTTACAAAATGACGAAGGTCTGCCGCTCACGGACTCTCGGGCTATATCTATTTATTTATTTAAAGCAATTTATTTATACCTGTAGAGATAGAATGCTGAAAATCACCTCGTGGAGAAATACCATTAATTTTTAAAATTTACCACAATGTCATTACGTTCTGCCAATCGTATTTGCATAAATCATGATTTAAGTTTCCAGAAATAACATTTCTTGTACATGGTGAATTGTTTTAGGACACCATTTCAATATTCTCTAACTTATCGCCAGTACCACTATAAATATTGCCGAATGCTATTATTAGCAGCGTGCTATATCAGGCAATGGCCATAGACGGTTAATTTTTAAATATTTTAGCATATTGCATCTGTTGTTTCTCAATGTACAATTAATTAGCGGACGCCCTGTATTTAAATTATCTTAAACTGTCCTATTTAACTAGTTTCGCAGAATTGGCAGCAACTGAACCCAGGGAGCGTATAAATTATTGCAGATGTACCTAAATACTTTGACATCACGTTATCTTGGCATTAATTATTTAATGGGTCTTGTTTAATCTTTACAGTTCATTGGTTAAAAGAAGGATTTACATAAGCTTGCTAACTAAAAATGAAATGCAGGTTGGTATACTTAGCTGGAGTCCAATGTGCTAGTTAATACCTACCTTTATCCTCGCTGCAGCTTGTACTGCGTACATCTCTGGATTAAAGCTCTTTGCATCCCGTTCGCTGTCTGATATTAACTGTGAATTGTAGCTACTTACTCCGGTAAATGTCTACAACACTGTTTATCTAAAATTTATGAACTGTGCTTTTATTACGAAGAAAACATTGGGTTGTAATTTTGAGCACGGTTTCTTTTGTTTGCTATTTAATATTACTTTTTCACCTTTCAGAAAGTACGTAGACTTAGGATTTTTTTGAAAAGTAAGGTTAAGTGGATTAAAAACAAATTTACTTAAAATTTTAATGATTTATTTTTAGTCTAGAAAACGTTCATCGTTATTTTTGCTTTTACTTACAAATTTAACTGGCATACCTAAAAATAAGGCATACCCTAATATAAACAATAGATTTGAACAATTAACGCTTTTTTAATAGATACTTATATTATGTAACTAACACTTTACAATAATTAAATTTGCTTAAGTGGGCGGGGCTTCCCGCACCTCCCTAATTAGCTATTTAAAAACGTCAAGTGTACCCTTGCGTCAAATTTTGGATTTGAGAACATTCATCAATACAGGGTGGCACAAAAAAGTCATAACTACCAACTTATTTTTTTAAATAAAAACACCAAACATTTTTTTTAAGTAGCCCCACAGCAATAATATTTTTATGGGACACACTGTATACATCAAAATATTAGGACATGCCTGTTTGGAGACCCTACAAATCATATATAAGACTTTTTGTTATATCTTGTTAAATAACAGAAATATTAGACCTTCTCGGACGATTAGGACACCCTAAAATGTTTTTCTGCCACGGGGTAGGAACTGTCAAAACTGTTTGGCGACTAAGGAAATATCTTTAAATAGGTACCTCCGAGTAACAAACTATAAAATTTAAATTTTACAAAATGAAACAAGTTATGTTCCATTTAATTACCCTTTGGACCTGGTACCTGCCAAAACCATTATAAGTCAAACTTTCTAGTCTCTTATCATTTCTATTGATGTTAGAAGTATGGACTGACAAACGTTCAGCTGTTACAAAATGACGAAGGTCTGCCGCTCACGGACTCTCGGGCTATATCTATTTATTTATTTAAAGCAATTTATTTATACCTGTAGAAATAGAATGCTGAAAATCACCTCGTGGAGAAATACCATTAATTTTTAAAATTTACCAAAATGTCATTACGTTCTGCCAATCGTATTTGCATAAATCATGATTTAAGTTTCCAGAAATAACATTTTTATAATAATATTAAATAATTCACTTATAAAAGCTAAATAAATATACTAAAATATTTAACTTTACATTTTGTAAAATATTGTTCAATATTTTAATTGAAGTTATACTATATTTATTAAAAGTTATGTTATACAGTAATAATAAACAAATATAACTTATATTTAGGGGTGAGATATAAAGTTGTTACTACTCTTTCTGATAAAAATTTCACAGCACAAACTTACACAGCTTTTAATCCTTTAGTCGTCAAATAACGTCTTAGACGTATGCAAAATGTGGCTGGTTAATTAGGTGGGTATTTTATTATGCATTAAAGAATTGATTGGCCAACGGGGCACCAAACCATATCTTTGGGTTTTTTGCTAGTAGTAAAAATAATGTCATTTATTTTGTTTAATTTTCTATAAAGCGTGCTAAAAATATTTTTTATGTTTGGTTTTACTTTTTCTCCAGTTCTATGGTTTATTTAAATTAAATATGTCTTCTTTTATAGCAAAAAATATTTTATTTGGTAAGTGATCCTGTTGACTCTAGGTTAAACGCGTTATCAAAACTATCGGGCATCTCCGCCCATTGATAGGATCTTAAGAACATATAGGTTTTTACTAAAAACGTTGACTATTCCAAATAAAAACTAGGCATACTAGCACCTAGGCATAAACAAAATAGATTTAAGCAATTTACGCCCTTTTCAATAAATACGTATACACATCCCGCCAAATTATAACATATGCTCGATTTTTTCATAAGCTTCAATACAAAAATGTTTTAATTTAAGGGGCTAAGCAGGTCTTAAAGACTTAAAAAGGGTTATTTTTAAGCATTTAATTTGGCGTGTGTTTAAAATAATTTGTAAATTATTAAGGTACTGTTTAAGAGTATTCAGAATAAAATTCATGAAGAAATATTAAAAAATGGCGGCCATGGCATCAGTTTAAAGAGAACTCTTAAAAAAATTGCTTCTGCGATGGACACGATTAGTCGTTGTAAAATCATCCGAAGTAAAAAAAATGAAATTTAATTTTGATTCGGACCGTATTTGAAGGATTATTAAAAAAATATTTTTAGTAAATATGGTGTTAGAGGTTTAAAAAAATGGATTTTTTTGCAAAAAGGTAAATCGTTTTTGTATATTACTTTTTTAATTAAAAATTTTGCACAAATCTTCGATCACGGTCGAGATAATACATCTAAATACTACTGGTTAAAATTTGATGCAAATTGGATAAATAGTATTTTAAAAATCATGTTCCCGGCAGAAGACTTTTTTTTCAAGGGGTCCTTTTGAAACTGATGTCACGGCCGCCATTTTTAAATATTTTTTATTGATTTATGTTATGAATACTCCTAAAAATACCTCTATATTGTACAAATAATTTAAATAAACGTATTTTATACAGGCTTAAATTAAATGTTTAAAAATTCGCCCTAACGGACCTACAAACTGAGTGGGGTCCGCATGTCTACGGTTGCGCAGGACACGGCATAGTGTGTTCCGGCGCCTTAGTCCTTGGTGGCTATTAGCGTTGATACATTTTGCACTTTTTCCGTCTTGTTGAGCTAACCACTAAATTTCTACCTTGGCCGCCGGAAGGATTCGAATCCACCTCACGTCAGTTGTGCGCTCAACAACACGGCATAGTGTGTTCCGGCGCCTTAGTCCTTGGTGGCTATTAGCGTTGATCAATTTTGCACTTTTTCCGTCTTGTTGAGCTAACCACTAAATTTCTGACCTTGGCCGCCGGGAGGATTCGAATCTACCTCACGTCGGTTGTGCGCTCAACAACACGGCATAGTGTGTTTCGGCGCCTTAGTCCTTGGTGGCTATTAGCGTTGATACATTTTGCACTTTTTCCGTCTTGTTGAGCTACCACTACATTTCTGACCTTGGCCGCCGGCAGGAATTCAAATTAACCTCACGTCGGTTGTGCGCTCAACAACCCAGCGCTTTAACACGCTAGGCTAACTAATAATTGGGTTATTAGGATAATTAAAAAAGGAAAATGTGTAGTAAAGGTAAAGTTATAACTCTGGCGTAACCGTTGTAATTTACTGTTAACTATACATTTTAAAGGGTTTTTAATCGCTCTGTGGGTTGTGCTTATTTGCGAACAAATTATACCTTTACTCATTTCTTACATTTTGTCACCACAAATTTGATCAGTTTCTTTTAAGAGCACATCATACAGAAATATTAAAAGTATTAATCTTTTTCAAAAACTTTTAATCACCCTGTAAGATGTATTGTTAAGGGTAAATAACAACGGTTACGCCAAAATTATAGGTTTACCTTTCTTAACCATTGTCTTTTTTAATTGTATTTATAACCTAAATATTAATAGAGAAGATACACCCCTTAAATGTAAGCATTTTTGTATTATAGTCAGTGTAGAAAATTAAGCATATTATGCGATAATTTTGTCTGTGAGTATATTATGTAACCGACACTTCACAATAATCAAATTTGTTTAAGTGAGCGGGGCTTTCCGGACCTTCCCTAATTAGCTACTTTAAAAGGTCAAATTAACCCTTGCGTCAAACAAACAGAAAAAAGAGAACCAACTCGCGCTTTTCGCCAACGGCGAACGTCAAACAGTGAACTGAAACGGCAACGTACAACTATAAATAAAGCTTTAATCTTTGTCGTCAAAGTTTAGCTTAAAATTGTTTTAAATTTCTGTAAAAAAGCGTAGTGCAGTTAAAAGGATTTTTATAGGCTTACATAGAAGATCGTGTAAAATGTATGGGTTAAGGCGGATAAAAGCCCTCATTGTTTTCATCTATCTGTCAGACACAGACGGATCCGCTCCATGACCGGAACTAAAACAAGCACAAGCAACGGCAATCCATAAAGCTGACCGCAGCTTTATATACCTGTTTGTTTTATCCCTTTTTGTGCTCTAATGATAAAAATAGTGATTTAAACTTGGTGTAGGGTTTTTTTAGGAATTAAAATAGTAATTATTGTAAAAAGTACATAAAATAACATTTTTTTAATCCCTAAAAACAGCACAAGCAAGTGTGGCAATTAAACGTAGCTTTTACTTTATTTCTTCAAATTTATATTTTTAAGTATGTGTAATTTATCTACAGGGTTAGTGTAAAAACCGAAACGGTGGATTATCTCAGCAACCGTTAAATACAAATAAACCAAATTTTTTGCCAAGGGATAGCTGAATATGAAGAGTTTAAAAATTGTATTTGCAAGGTTGACAAGTTTATAGTTTTCTCTGTATGTTAGGTAATTTTAAGGTTTTTAAAAGGAATACAGTATTTTTAATTATTGTTATCAATTGATTGTATCAACTTTATCATGACCTGATATTATCGTCTTTTTACTCCTGTCAATTTCGAATATATGGCATTACGCTCGAATACAGAAACGACTAGGTATGGTAAATTATCTCAAAAACGATTTAACCTAAATGCGTCAAAATTGGTACAGGGGAGTAACTAGACATTTTAAATTCAGGAATTGCGTTTGCGATGTTTTATAATTAAATTTTATTATTCCCTTTTCTTGACATTTTTTAAAGAATCTTGAAAACGTAGCAAAAACACTATTCATGAATTTAGTAGGTCCAGTTTTACCCCTGTACTAATTTTGACGAATATTGGTTGTATCGTTTTTTAGATAATTGACCATACATAACCGTTCTTGTATTAATTTTGAAAAAAGCATAATGCCATATCTCCGAAATTTACAGGAGTTAAAAAACGATAATATCAGGGCATAATAAAAATGATACGAGCAATTGATTACAATAATAAAAAAATAGGATATTCATAAAAAAAATTAAGATTTCTAACCTACAAAGAAAACTATAAACTTGGCAACTTTGCAAAAACAGTTTTTGAATTCTTTATGTTCAGTTACCCTTTGGCACAAAATTTGGTTTATTTATATTTAAGTTTGCTGAGATAATCCACCGTACCGGTTTTTTCTATTATTTCTTATTAATGTATACTTATTTATAAACTAATTTTTTTATCCAAATATTTTGCAATTAAAAATCATGGCTTTCTCCAGAGCCGTACGTAGGAGGTGCAATGGGGTAGTTCTGTTAATTAACTTTTGTAAAAATATTACCCATATACAAAGTGTAAGGAAAATATAGTTCCTTACTTTATTTTATTTATATATATATATTTGTTTTTATTTATTTAGTTTTGCTTTATTTTGGGCAAAAAAGTTCCTTATAACCTTTGTCGAAAAATCAGCCATGTAGGAGAAAAAAAAACATGCATCACCTATTTCTTTTTAGTCATAAATAAATTAATTTGCGCCTTAAATATTTCAAATCCCATGCCCATTTGCGTAAAATTTGGTAATAGTTACATTATATTTAGTAATTAACTCTAAAAAAATATTTTTTCTGCTTAATAAATATAACTTGCCAAAAAAAAACAGACCAACAAATTCGCTTACACAACGTCTTACGAGACATCGTGTCAGCAATAAAAGATACCTACATTAAAAAAAAAGTTGGTTGATAATCTGTTGCATACATTAATGCAAGTAATGTTTATGAGAATTAAACTAATACCCTATTTTAGTATGTACTGTACCAGGGCGTGCATTTTGGTATAAAAGAAATGTTTTTGGTACACGGGTATTACGATATGCTTATTAGTTACGAAGGGGCTAATTGCAATTCTAATACAAAAATTTGTAGAAGGCCTCCTAAGGCTTATGGATACGCAGTAGTGCCTAATTTTAACAATCGCGAAAGATATTGTTGGAGTGGCAAGTGAAGAACAAATTTTAAATTTAACTGACGAGGATTCGACATGGAGTACGAGAAGTAGTGTAATTACTACTGCATTTAACTGTAACCTTACTTATGTGATTTACAAATTTGTTTTTTTCTTTTTTTTGGTGCATCGCATCGTTTTAAATATGTGACTTATAATCATGGAGATTGGTGATGTGTATTGCCACGTATCGGTAAGTCCTGTTATTTTTAAGTAAATGTAATATACTGAAAGCCTTATTAAATAAAAAAATATTAACCACAAAAAGTGCGTAAAACTATACAGCCATTTAGGGCATAATTCTTAACAAATATCATACCAACGTGAAAAATTTTATGAATCAGATTCGGTCCTCGTCCGCTCGTTTCGCGGTTGTGTTGCAGTGATGCCAAATGTTTGAGAAAATTTAATTAAATACTACTTAATTTTTTGAAAAATTATTGATTTTCGGACATGGTACTTCTTTGGGTACACACAAAATTAAATTAAAAGTACTAAAAAACCAAAAAAAAATTTAAACAAGTAAAAAGATAATTAAAAATCGACGTTTCGGTGGCAAATCTGCCACCGTTGTCAAGACAAAGGAAATAAAATAATAAAAATGAAAACTTACTATTATTCAGGCTTTAAAATTCAAATTTTTATGTTTTTCTCGGATATTCTGAAAATTTTGACATTAAATGTCAAAACATGTTTGTTTGGTTATAGTGTCATGGTGACATAGATAACTGGTTGCTGGTGTATTGATTGTTTATTTTAAAAGGTGAATAGTTAGTTAATTTTTAGTCTTCCTGAAGATACTTCAGTATCAAGCAAAGGCAACCAAGTGTTATTTAAATTAACTGAAATTGATGCTACACAATTATCTTTATTTAATAATATATACGCACTTTCTTTGATTTTGCGTTTTTAGAACAAGTTTCCTTTGCTAAAATGCTCGAAGCATCCCAGTTTATTCTATGATTGTTATCAAATGCGTGTTGGCAGATTTTTGATTTATCAAATTTTTAAATTAAGTGACAAATAAATTTAAAGAAGTAATGGCGGACTATGTGGTAACGACATAGATCATTTGATTTATGATACAGGCTGGTTCAAATTCGATGGCCACCATTAGGATCTTAGAAACTGCAAGAGAAAAAAATTAGGGCAAAATTGCGCAATTTTATGTTTAACAATATTTCGTTTAAAAAATTTAAAAATTTACATTTGTTCGAGGATTATCCGGAAAAAATCTAATTCTAACTTCTTAATAACTTTTTTGTTTTTTTTTTGAGTCTATTTAAAGAGATTATTTAAAATAAGTGTAACATAAATATTGTTACTTGTTCTATTCTACAAAATTATGCCAATAAATTTAGGATTCGACGATTTGTCTTTGAGTCGTCAACATCAACCTGTTTTTTTAATAGTCGGAATATTTGATTTTTACCTTAATAAACTCGTATTTTGATCCTAGATCGAACGACATAATATTACACTTTTAACGTTTCGACCCGAAAAACTATCATTCACCATTTTGCCATTAAAAATTATTATTTACTAATAAAATTTGTTTCTAATTATTTAACGTTTTATATATTGATTGGTAAGGTAGCAAACATAGCGGTACCTTTACAAATATTTATTACAAAAATATTTACGCCAATAACTTTTGTGCCTCTTATAGGGCCGATCCTAGACCATCTGCCGCCCACGTGCAAAAATAAAATGTCCTCCCTTATGAGTACTGTAGGAGGAGAAACCCCTTCCGAAAAAAAAAATCCTTTATAAATATATTAAAAGATTTTTTTAATGTAAACAGAAAATCAGATTATCTGTTTAAATATTTTTAAATAAAGAATAATGCTCCACAATTTTCGATACTTTCTCAAACTTTACTTTAATTCCCCATAATTCTCAATATTACCCATATTTCTCAATAAGTCCCCTAATAATTTTACATAATTTTTTGAATTTTTCCGTATTTTCCCATAATTCCTAATAGTTTCCCATAATTCCCTTTCATGACTTCCCCGTACTTATATATAACCAAAAAAAGTCCAAACACACACAAATTATGTAAATTAATTATTTTTTACTTCAACAATAATGCCCCGATAATTTTTCATTGTTTACCATAATTCCCTCGATACTTCCCCATACCCCATAATTTTCTATACGCCACTTCCCAGTGCTTTCCTATACTTTCTAATACTCAAATATTTCCCAATACTTTCCCATATTTCCCCATACTTTCCAATACTTCCCCATACTTTACCATTCTTCTCTATCTTCCCAATACTTCCTCATACTTCCCCATTCTTTCCCATACTTCGTCATACTTTTCCGTACTTCCATTATATCCTTAAACTTTTATTGTTTTTGCTTGGTTAATAAAAAAATATAATAAAATTTACCTAATTTTGTACTACCCCCAGGAAAATTTGTTTGTTTTAGTGTTTGTAATTATTAATATTTAATTTTTTTAAATATTTCCCTGTTTCCTTCTGTAGTCCAGGGGTAGGTAGTTGTTGTGGTAACCTTGAAATACACCAGGCCGATCTGGATGCTGTTTACATGAAGACCATAAATATTGTCTGTAGGATATTATCCTACAGGAAAAGTGTATAGATTTGCGAGGAATAAAAACAAGAAATTACACTTTGTTAAGAAGTAAAAAATAATATATGGGAACTTAAAATTGTCAAATCCCTTACTCTATAATAATTCTCATAAATAGTTCGAGGATTCCATAAAAATGCATCATGTGAAAATTTTCATATTGTCATTCATTACTTAAGTGGTAAAGTTGGTCCTAATTGCTTATTTTCAATTGTTTAAATAATTATAATTTAATAAATATTAATTTAAAAAATATATATAAAACGTTGTTTAGGGTTAAAAAGAAGACAATAATTAAATAACATTTTATTTGATGCAAAAAAATGTTCCTTTATTGTTTAAAAAATTGCGGTTTAAAAAATGGCTTTATGTATTGTCGTAATCAGTATTTTATTCTGAACATAATTCTGCAAAACATCTCTATAGGAATTATTTTATTATGGCGCCCATATCTCCTAGTCAATACAGGCACTTTGGGTAAAAGAATTGTATTACAAAAACTTTTAAAGAATTAATAAATATTAAAGTTAAATAAGTTAGCAAAAGTTAAAAATTTAAATCCCCGTGCGTTAGTCATCGTCATATGTTTTAACCCAACATTCTACAAATGTATTTAAAAAATAAATATTTAAAATAAATGCTTAATAGTAAATAATAAAAATACATCAAGTATATATTTTCATAAGCAGCAGCAACATGATAAATTTATTGGTTAAGCCTGGGTAAAAAGCGCTCCCATTGTTTTCCCTGGCTGTCGGACACAGACGGTTCCGCTCCGTGACCGGAACTAAAACAAGCAGAAGCAACGCCGATCCATAAAGCTGACCGCTCCTTTATGTACCTGTTTTTTTATAATAAACTATTAACATGTCGTTTTGTGTTATTTTTGTTTTTTAGTTTTTATATTTTATAGGGTTAAAATAATAAAGTTGTCGGGAATTATTATGAAATGTGGTATTCTTTTCGGTTATCTAGGCATAATCACATTACACAGCTCGTTGCTTTTAGTTGGGTTTTGTGTGTTAAACAATAGCAGGTAAAGATTATATAAGATACGCAAGACTTGGACTATGTTTATCTTAAAGCTGCGCTGGGTGAGTAGATCAGCGACAAAATTAGCTTTATGTTACAGTAACAGAGGATGAGCTAACGTTTCTATTGGTATTGCCCTAATTTCGTTTTGTATATTGGCGTTTAGGCCCTTAAGTCCCCGTAGTTTATTTTTGGTATAATATTTCTTTTAGGTAGCCCAATGCAAAGAAATAAATCGGGCCCCGTTAGGTCGGACGATCTTGCCGGTTCATTTGAAGTTAGGTGATCATCATTAACACTCACTTTTAATCGCTCAATGTTCTTTATTTTTGAACGTGGTCTACCTGTTTTAGATCGATCTTCCACGCTTCTCGTTTTTTCCAAACTGAGCGACAATAGCACGAATGGTTTTTTATTGGGCGCATCCCTGGTATTAAAAGGTGCACGGTATCGACGCTGGGTTAAAATTTTTAATTTGTCATTTAGGAAATAAAATTCTACAACTTTTATGCGTTGGGTAACTAACAAGTGGTTTATTATAAATTAACCAGAGACAAAACTGGAACAATTTAGGAAAAAGGACAAAAAGGAGAAACACTTAAAATGGGTTACCCACAATTGCTACACCCTGCACAAGGCTGCTTCGGTCGAGCCACGCTAATATCCTGGCCCAAAACTGCTTGAATATAAACACAGTCTTAGAATGTGTTTACAATGGAGCCTAGCTCGCTTTTTGCTGGTGTTTAACATATTAAAACTTAATCTAGGTCGCATCACGTGGATACAAGGTCATCAAAAAGTTTAACCCTTAACTAAAGATGAGGGTTTATTTTGACTCCTCAATCATTTGATTTATACGTTTCTAATAACACCTACTATTTATTTACTATTTACTTTTACTCAGCTCAGAGGCTCGGCACCTTTTTGTCATCCAATTATAGGTGTGTTTTCAAAAAATTGGGTAATTCACAGCCCCACAAAAAAAATGAAAGTTTATACACAAGAACCAGACATATGTATTCCCATGTATTTTTCGACAATGAATCAGAATTCAAGCTTAGAAATGACCATACACGCCTGGAATTAGCCTCAGTCTCTATAGCGCTGAAATACGGTTTTCGGTGTAGGGCGGAATCGAGAGTGCATTCAAACGCAGCTTACTGAAATTTCCTGTTTGAGCCGGAAAAATTACCTTTAGGGGCCGGAAAATTGTGTTTTGGCCTTAACAATTACAACAGTGATATTACTATGTAGGTACATTTGTATTTTGGACCTTACACTATAAAGTCGATCCGTGGATATTCTGTATTAGCGCAATAATTATATTTAATATATTGCACAATAACAAGCTTTGCTTGTAACTACTGTTTAAAATATGGATAAGAATAAAGTAGTTGCTTTAAAAATGTTTAAAAAATAAGAAAAAAAACTTTATTTCTTCTTATATTGCTTTTAAACCCATATTTGTTTAATTCTTTTTGGAAAACAAATACTCGTATCTGAAAACTAAAATAATTGCGCAATGTTATCCACAAAATACACAATAAATTACTATTACACAATAAAAATCAAGCTATTTTTGATTAATACAATATATTGTACAATCTTTTATTATTAACCACAAATGGTCAATATTGTTGTACAATATAAAAAGTAAATGTCTTCAGCTTTCAAATATCCATTTAATTAAAATGCAATATACAGGGTGTTTCAGTTAAAAAATGTCAGTTTACCAACAAATTCCTGAGGATTGTCATATGCCAAACTGGCGATATAACATGTGAACTTAAAAAAAATTGTTAACGGTGATAAAATATTCACGGTCTTTCTTTTGAAAAAGGTTTTTTTCCGTATAAGTTAAAAACTCGTTTGTCAATAATTGTTCTTTCTAATTTTAAGTCTTAAAGAGCGTGAAAAATGCTATTACTTTGCTTATTTAAACTATTTCATTGTTCGAATAATACCAAAGTTACCACTGACGGACATTTAATTTGGATGACCCTGTATAGGGTTGATACCAACAGGTTATCAGGTGTAATAATACTTTTTGTTTCTTATTTTAGTATTTAGAATATTTTTTTAAAAAGTTTTTTTTATTTAAAGCGTTTTTGTTAACGCATTTCAAATTAAATTTGTTTTAATTTTTAAAATAAGTACATATTTTGTTGTGACAGCATGCTAGAAAAAACATTATTTTTACATAAATATCTATATTTTTTAATGGAGAATCACCACTTTAAGTTCATTAATTCAAATAATTATTTTCTTCTTCTGAAGGGTTTTTAATTTTGAATAATATAAAAAAGTAAAACAAAAATAAATTGGAAGCTGTTTTTGCTGTTTTTAAAGACTCATAAAGCCATATGAATAAAAAAAAGCAATTGCTTTTGCCTATAAGTTTAATGTTTAGAAGGATTAACTTTAAACGTTTAAAATAAAATCGAGCATTTGCTTACAAGTGTATTTACTTATTAAAATGTGATGCTACTGAATAGCAGTATCACTTTTCTACAAGGAAATACTCACACTTGTACGCAAATGCTTGGCTTTATTTCTAGGTTAAAAGTAAATCCTTTATTATCTTACACTTATAAGCAAAAGCATTTGATTCTTTTTATTTACCCATTAACGCGACTATAATACAAATACAATTTCAACGTGTCGAAAATGTTTTTTGCTTGTCAGTGTATTTTCGTATATTCTTTTTATTATTAGTAAACAACGGTTTGGGTTTATCAGCTATGAAATTTAATTTTGTTTAGGCCTATTTTCTCGAAAAAATCATTTAGGCCATTTTCCTTTAGGACTTGCTACGCATCATTGAGGTTCGTGACCGGAAGTAGGAAAGCAACGCAATGCAGTAGTTTAGAATTTAGTTTCCTGCTATCGTGATATATTAAAGAATTTTATTGTGTATATAATCGAATTTAAATAAAATAGGTAGTTAAAAAACAAGTATGTTCTTATTCATCATATTTTTGAACTTTTAAATATTTAACTTTAATTTATATAAAGGTTAAGGGGCTACCGTACGCGTAGTATGGCAATTAAATATTTTATTGGAACCTTTTTCAAAATATTAGTAAAACAAGACTCCCAAACATGTTTTTTTTAAATTTTGATTCCAACTTTTAACGATATTAAAAAATATAGAGAACATTTTATGGTTTCTTTACTATTTTTTTTTTAAACAACAAAATCAAAAACTTAAGAAAAATAAACAAATTAAGTTCTTTCTTGCATTTTTACGACTAGTTTCAAATATATTTAATAATATATGTATATATTATAGGGTGCCTCTAAAAGGTGCGAAAAAATAGTACCATGAGTTCCTGAGGCTTAAGTATGACGATTTTAAACCCTTATTCCAAAAAAATTTAAAGATACAGGAAGACAAAAATGTATTTTGGATTTAGTTTTTAGCACGCTTTTATTAACTTGGGTTGTAACTATCCATCTATCTATCTATCTATGTAACGGAATCTTTGAGCCTAATTTTTACCAACTTCCAGCTATTGGATTTCTTTGAAACTTTGCACACGTATTAAGGACCCATGACAATGCAATAATCTGCAAACAGTATCCCGTTATCCTGGTTAGGATCGCCAGGATAAAAAATTCCTTTATATTATAAAAACAACACCTGTGTTGCCATCTTTTGGCAACATCCCAAACTTTTCTCAGGAACTTTAGCTACTCTTGGCAAAATGGCGAAGGAATTTTTTAGTGAATAAACTGGAGCATTTTTACATACATACATACATACATGCATATCGAACTAAAAATGAAAAATAAATAATAGTTTAAAAAAACTAAAAAACACGCTTTTATGTGCAACCGAACTAAAAATTAGAAAATAATTTTTCATTAAAAAAATATTGTCACTTCAGAGTAAAAAGCGTGGGGTACATTTTACTATTTTTTTATAACTTTTCCCTCATAGATATTGGCAAATATAATAATTATAACATTTAATATATTAAGCACCCCACGCTTTTTACTCTGAAGTGACAATATTTTTTTAATGAAAAATTATTTTCTAATTTTTAGTTCGGTTGCATAAAAAGCGTGTTTTTTAGTTTTTTAAACTATTATTTATTTAAAAATACTTGTGGTAATAGCAGGTGTATTGTCACAGTATTAGTGTAGTCAGCATTAGTCTTATTTAACCTGTCTTTAAGAGGTACGAAAAAAATGCTACAACAAACTCCAAAGAAGGACAAATTTGGGGATACAGGGTGTAAAAAAATTATTCTGAATTTAGTTATTTGTAAGGAATTTTGGTATTACTAGATGTATTGTCACAATATTGGGCTAAGAAAGGTTCTGGGAGCTAAACAAATTAAAATCTGCTATTTATTTTGTTGTAAATTCCAAAGGGCATCTTCTTCTAATTTCTTACCTCCTAAAACCTTCCCTAGCCGAATATTGTAAATTTACACCTGTTATATAACAAAATTAATTATAGCAAACTAAAAGCAGAATAATTTTTTACACCCTGTGTCCCCAAATTCGTACTTCTTTAAAGTTTGTGGTAGCATTTTTCAGTACCTCTTAAAGACACCTTAAATGTAATTAAGTTTTAAAAAATAGATAGTTTTAAGTAAAAAAAAAACTAAATTCAGAATAAATATTTGACATCCTGAATCTCCAAAACCATCTTCTTTTGGACTAAAGTAAGTTGGGTTAAATAGCCATATTTTAGCCTTAGAAATTTGTGGTATTATCTTTTTTGTAACTTTTAGATATATGTATTTTTTCCTGGGGTTTTAATTTTTGTAATTTATTCAAAAAATGCTCCCTATATTTTGCTTTTCCTAAACTAACAAATAATTTGGTATCATACTGGCCACGAGCTTGCTATAAACTAAAAGAAAAAGGCTATCAACATTCCCCTTACAAAAAAACGCTCGGCGTATCATGTAAAAACTCTATTCAAAAGGTATACCTTTACGTACGCCTGGAATGCGCATCAAGCGTAAGCCGTCGCTGTAAATTTCGCACCAGCTGATAAAAAAATTAAAAGCGACTGCTTAAAGGTGAAACTTCTTTTAATGCAAACATAATTTCAGACGTAGAGGGTAGAGCGTATTTGAAGTCTCATGTGAAACAGCACTAAATGTTTGTCGAGACATATTACAGCTGATAAACGTCTTAAATGTAACGAGTTTAACGATAAAAAAAATAGCAAAGAAATAATATAGAAAAAGTAAAAAAAGGTAACTAAGCAGGAATTAAAGGTAAGTTAAGAAAAAATAGGAATAAGTTAAAAAGAAATACATTTAAATTAAGACAATAAATGAAAACAAAAAACAAAATTGGTTAAATAAAGATAATAGAAGGGCTAAAGAACAAATGCTAAAATTAAATAAAACTAAAAGTAGAGTTATTTTGTTCTCGCATAAAGATCAAAGACAGCGCTCTCACATTTTCCGCTTAATGCTGACCGATATAATAGATAATAGAAGGGCTAAAGAACAAATGCTAAAATTAAATAAAACTAAAAGTAGAGTTATTTTATTCTCGCATAAAGATCAAAGACAGCGCTCTCAGATTTTCCGCTTAATGCTGACCGCTGACGCTGACGCTTAGTATCGTGTCAGAGGCCTAAAGAAGGTTTTCCTACCGCCAAAACCTAGGTTAAAATGTAAACGTAAATTAACAGAAAAGTGACTGGTACACCTGTATAGTTGTTTATTATTCAGCGCTCAAGAATTGACAAGGAAAAATTAAAAAAACCTGCCAAAGCCATTTTTTAAAAGTAATTATACATAACTGACTAAAACACTACTAACAATGATTGATTAGAAGATTTTTACGTTAGTTTAGAAGCTTTATTTACTAACCTGTGATTGGTTTAGGTACCCCTACTTTTAAAAACCAATAATTATGGTTAGTAGAAACATTTGGGGTTATAAACATAAAGAAAATTTTCCAAAACTTTACAAATTATAAAAGGGTTGTTATGGGGTGCCGATGAAATTTTACCTAAATAATTTTAATACTGCAATCAATAAAGGTAGTGGTAAGAAAATTAACAGTTAGGTTCTTACTCAATACCTAATAAAAACCAATTGTCAACAAATCTATTAGACAAACCCTAACTACTAGAGTATCGGATTTATTAAAATAAGACTTGGTATAGGCAAATGGACAGGGAAGATTTTTCGCATAATTTTTATTTTTTGATTACTTCTTGTTTAAACGGAAATGGCTTCAGTTTTAAATTTTTAAATGAAACACACTATATATTTTAATATTTCTGGACTCCTAAAACAATTCTAAATATAAATTAAACCTGATTAAGGGTTTTTAAGACTACTTGATTTTTTTGCGAGCCATTTGTAATATTGCATCTGGGTGGCTTTGATTCTTTATTTGTGTCCTTTTAATCCGATCGCAAATAAACTGGTGTCGTTGGATTCGTCCAAAAATCCATTTCTTGAAACGTGCTTGTCTTAAAAGGAAGGAAACCACTTAAAAATAATAGTTAGGCATAAAAAAGTTAATTTGCCAATTTGTTTTATTTTTATCTTTCATATTAGTCATTAAAACTTTGAGGTTGTATTTTTGTAACATCACCTTGGACTAATTTGCTTTTAATTATGACTACCTAGGTGAAATGTTAAAAAAGGCTTTAAAAAATTAAGTAGGTTTAAGAAAAATATAAAATGACACATTTCTATTAAGAATTGCCTTGTGCATCCAAAAATATGCACAGATGTTCCATTTATAAATTCAAAGTTGGTGCAATTTCCGGTTAAACCGGAAGCAACTGAAAAGTGAAAAATATGCAAAAAATCTTCTCACACCATTTACCAGTACCAAATATAGCTTTAATATGTCCAATACTTTAGGAGTTATGGCTCGTCTAATAAATTCGTTGACACCTGGTCAAAATACAAAATTTAGATTATTAGTGATTTTATAAGTGTCAATATTTAACAAAAAAATATCTATAGGTAAAATATACACATAAGTATATTATACATATAAATGCTTCATTTTATGATTAAATTGTCAAATATTACATACATATTGTAGTTTGTTTTTTGCTATAATATGTTAATCCGGGTGCCCCTGAAAGTGTTACACGATTTTGAAATTTTGGTCAGATGGATGTTTCAGATTTATTGTAGCACGTTCAGTGCCTGTAGAACTGATTTTCAGAAAAATATATAGAATGTTTCCTTTAAAATGGCAAAGTTGAGAGCACTTCTGGTTAAATCAGATGTGCCACATTTTTTTTTATCTTTGGACAATTTACGAAGACTGAAAGCCTAAATACTGACGTACCGTGGGTGTCTTAAGCAAGGTAAGAGGAAGTTTGTTAACACGGGACTTAAAAACTTGAAGATTTGGGGAAGAAGGAAAGACCTCCGCTGGCAGTAGGTTCCACAGTCTAGAAACTCTAGGGATAAAAGAACGAACGAAATGGGAAGTTCGGGGCCTGTCCAATTGAACTGTATAGGGATGCATACACGCTCTTTCTGTTGGGAGCTGCAAGAGGAGGGACTATACTGGATAATTCGTCGGAGGAGAAGCCGTAAAAGTATCTATAGAAGAGCGATAAATCTCCCACAGCTCGACGATGGGCAAGAGAAGAAAGTCTTTGAGTAAGTAAAGGATTATTAATAAGACGAACAGCCCTTCTTTGAATGGCATCAAGAATGCTGAGGGTTGTAGGGGATGCCATTCCCCAGACATGAGAACAATGTTCCAGAGAGGGTAAATTTACACGATTTAGAGAGGGTCGAATTTGGGACAAATACAAGGTGTATAAATTGGAAGGAGAAAAATACTTTTTGGCTCGGAAAAGAAATCCAAGCTTTTTGAAACCGCGGTGGCTATAGATACAATGTGTTTATGCCAGTTAAGGTTATTCTCAAATGTGACGCCCACAAGGTTAAATGTGTCCCCACTCTGCAAAACCTGGCGACTTATAAGCAAAGGATTAGTGTTTGATGACTTTTTCGCGACAAGGAACATGATTGTGTTTTGGATGCATTAAATTGAACGAGTTTTTGGCGCCCCAATCCAATATCAAATTGAGATCCTGTGAAAGAGATATCTGCATCGCCCTGCGTTTGCCTTCCAAGTCGGGTTAAGAGATTGGTTTGGGAACCTAAAAAGTGGAGTGAAGGGTACTATTGTCAGCATAAATATGAATGGGATTGGTTGTGGAAGAAAGAAGGTCGTTGATGTGAAGAAGAAACAAAGTTGGTGCTAGTACTGAACCCTGAGGCACTCCAGCATTAATTTCGTGAAAGCTCGAAAAGTGGCCCTCAACTAACACAAAACAAAAACTGGAAAGCCAAGAGCAGAGTTTAGTTGGAAAACCGTAGGAGGGAAGTTTATTAAGAAGTGCGTCATGCTAGACTTGGTCGAAAGCTTTAGATATATTAAGAGCAACGATCTAGGACTCACCTAGAAACTCAAGAGACTTGTTCCAGTTGTGTGAAACGAAGGAAAGAAGATCTGCTGTAGATCTTTTGTGACGAAATCCGTATTGCCTGTTATGTAAAATTTTATGTTTTTCTAAATACCTAAGAACTTGCGAGTTAATGGATTTCTCCATTACTTTACAAAGCATAAAATCTAAAATATAAAAATCTGCATCTTATTTAACCATATATTCGACTAAAGTTTAAAAATCGCTTAACACTTCTCAAGAAAATGACAGGCTTGCTAGTAATTTTGTGGGTACCCGGTATGTTGTTAAATTACTTTAACTTTTTTTTATTAATTATTGGCTTTCGCCCAGAGTAAAATATTAATAATTTATATTTAATAATGTTCCCATAAGCAAGAGCTTTCAAATAACAATTTAATTAGTACTTTTATGTTCACCCGTTTTTCTAAAAACAATTTTATTTTCCCCAAAGGCCCTTAAGAATTTAAATCACTTTTTGTTTTCTAATTACCTTCACTTCTTAAAATTTGTTTTCGGTATACGAGCTGGGCCTTAAAGAAAAAGGCAAATTGAAATACTTGTCGCTTAAAGACAAATTATTAAGTAATTTTCGTTCTCCCATTATTCCGGTATATATTTATTTACTTCATTATTTAAAAATTTTAAAAAATAGGTTTTCACCAGGACACCCGCTTAAATGTTTAATTTTGTTATGGTAATTTGCTTATGAGCAGGGGCGTAGCGAGAGTTTTAAAAAATGAGGGGTAAAGTCCTTTTGAGACGCCTGAATGTTTAAATACAAAGTTTTATTTTAAATAACCTTTTTTAAAACACATGATTTGATTGTTAGCGTACTCCAATTTTAAAAAGCCACTGATATTTTGTTGGTTGAATGAAGGCCTGTTCACAGTAACAGACAAAAAAAATTGTATTTTTTTTCGTTTAAAATATTGTTTAATAATAGAGAATTATTACAAGTTGCCTTATTCAGCTCGGGAATTATTAATACCGGCCTTATTTAAATAGTGCAGTACTCATGCAGTTATTGCAAATCATGTTGACAGTACCATTAACCTAAGAAAAGGAGGGACAAATTTTAGTTGTTTTTCTTTATTGTTTTGTGTTGTAGGGTTTTGTTTAATTTAAAAAGCAAGGTTTTAAGTATTTACTTCTAAAATCTTTTCGATTTTGTGCTCGGCAGCCGTTTGGTTTACACGAACAGTTAAAATAAGGCCAAAATAAGGCACGACCTAAAACCGACATAAAAAGCCAGGCACTATCCCTATTAAGAGAGTCCTTATCCCACCATGCATCTGCGCAAGCTCTGATGGCAAAATAATGCCGGTATTATTAGTGCCTAGCCTTATTTTACTGTGAAATATTTCGCTAAAACCTTAACAGTACTTAAGGTAAAACTAAATACCTCCTTCCAAAGCATTTTATTTTCTTTATGATAATTATTTCTGCTCATATTTTGATGATAATTTTTTGTGCTGTTTTTATGCTGGTGTTATTCCTTTATTTAAAAATTTAAATCTAGTAGCTCTTCCTAAGTTTTATAAACGCCAGAAAACGAGAGAATATGTATAAAAAAACTTGTCTTAAAAGTTGCGTAAATTTCGATTTTGACAAAATTCGACATAAAAAGTTTTTTGGAGTGCTGATCACGAATCTAAAAGATTTTTTTTTAACGATTCGTTCAAGATATTTATAATAAAAATAAAAATTATACTTACATTATTTTTGCTATATTCAGTTTTCTTTTTACTAACAATTTTTGATTTAAAGCTTAACTGATTGACAATGTTAAATTTACACGATTTAAATACATATTTTTTTATTTAATTTACACCTTTTTTCCATTAAATTGCAAAGCTTTACTGTCAATTATTTCAATCGTAGTAGCCTTTGGCTGTACTATGAATGCAGCATTTTGGGGGTTGAAGCTTTGCATTTGATAGGAAAAAGGTGCAAAATAATTTAAAAAAAATTTGTAAGGGTATACATTAAATATTGTTTTTCTTTTTAGCTTTAAAATCGGAATTGTGTTAATAAAAAAGTGGGAACATAATAAAAAAACGTTACTATGATTTATAATTTTAATAATAGATATCTTGAGACCAAAAAGTTTCCGATTTGTGATGGATGCCTCAAAAAACCCGCGTATACAAAATTTCATTAAAATGGGAGTTGCCAAAACTTTGTAAATAATTACAACAACACTTAATTTTATTGTAGGCATTTACATACTTTGTAGTAATAATTTTGGTGTAGTTTATTAATTGCTACATTTTTGTTTTGTGAAAACTATATAAAGAAATTAAATGAAAGATTTATTAAGAAATTATTATTTTTTTGAGAAAGGGGCGCCAAGTTCTGGAGGCGGGGGTGGCGATCCCCTGTGGCTACGACAACGCTTATACGTTAGGGTAATAATTTATACTAATATTATAAAGAGGTAAAGTTTATAATTTGTTTGTTTGTAGTCGCTAATCTTCAGAAATACTGAACTGATCATAAACATTTTTTCACAATTTAAAAGCTACACTATTCAGTAGTGTTATAGGCTAGATTAGATTAGATTAGATTAGAATAGGGCTGGGATAACCCATGCACTGAAGCCGTTCGGCTTATTGTGCGCCCTGTCTTTTTACGTCTGGGTGCCAGACGGGACCTACAGCTTAACGTGGGTTCCGAACCACGGTACCAACTGAGTGGGGTCCATATGTCTACGGTTGCGGAGGACACGGCAAAGTGTGTTCCGGCGCCCTGGTCCTTTGGTGGCCTTCAGCGTCATTACATTTTGCACTTTGTCTGTCTGGTGTTGAGCTAACCACTAAATTTCCGACCAACTTATAAATAAGTATTTGGCCTCAGCAGAATTCGAACCCACCTCACGTCCGTTGTGCGCTCAACGACTTAACGCCTTACACGCTAAGCCATCAAGGCTATATTTTATTATGAATAAACCAACAGGTCACAAAAAAAACATGGATGTGAAGTAGCAAAAATTTATATCTAATAATGACATTGAACGACTTCCATAATTAAACGGTGCGGTGGTTCAGTAGTAGAATGCTTACCTGCCACACGATCTGTCCTGGTTCAATTCCCGCCAATGCAGATTCTTTTTATATATATATATATAAATAGTGTGATGGGTCGGCTTGTTGTCAAAATTTACGTAAAATGTTTTAAAAAATTCTAGACTGTTTATTTTACTTGCAAAATAAACTTATAGATGTAGATATCATTAAAATAAATTAATAAATTAAAGGGTAATTTTAAAGTTTGTGCACGCAAAGTGAAAACTTAATTGTTATTGTTTTATTTAATTATGATTAATACATGCTGATAATCAACACCTTTTACTATTTCCTAATATATTAATATTTTTTTGTTAAGCAAAATACTAATAAGATTTTTAGTATTTGGTCAAGTTGTAAAAAAAAACAAAAAATAACTCTTATTTTAACTTAAACAAATAAAGTTTACGTAAATAAAGCCAGTTTTTTTATATTAATTTTTATTATTTTTATACAATGTGTCTACTCCGTCTACATAACTTGGCGTCATATATGGCATTGTATATTGTTCTTGTTTTTTTCTTTTGAGCAAAAATTACATTTTTGACCAAACCTTGTAGATCACTGAAACAATTTGAAATCAAATGGTTGTATAGATTTTGCACCATGCAAAACCTATTGTAAAGAATTTTTGTTTCGTAAAATTTATAATAAAAAGTTTTACTGTATATTACAGAAACAAAAAATGGCGAAATAATTTTTTTTTAAATGCATGCTGCAAACTTTGTTTTTGGGATTACTCCTTAACTGGCCGATCGCCAGAAAAAAACATTTTGGGATTTCTCTTATTAAAAAAAATAACCCATACGTTGCGAACTTTTTGCCGGTCACCATATAATAGTTTTATTATTTTTTATTTATTTATTTATTTTTTATAAAGATAATATTATCCAAGTCTACATTTTCGTGTCGAAATTTTAATATAAAGATATTCCACGAAACCTTGCATCGCATTGCGAAGAAATTATTTTATTTATTTCCCCTTAGCACAAGCTCCGAATAGGAAGCGGCCTTCAATCCATCTGTTTTGT